>JAHWFO010028926.1:1628873-1678450 GCA_023313115.1 Rhysida immarginata | reverse complement strand
CACACACACACACACACACACACACACACACACACACACACACACATCCACACACGTGTATGCCATGCGAAAAGGGACCTGGTCAAAGTATCCTGATACCCCCATGTAGAATCAGACTCCTGAGGTATACACTGAACGACCAATTTATTGCATCATGTGTCTCAAACCAGTCCAAGACCATTCGAGCACGGTGACCTGGAGTATTGTCCTGCTGAAACTGTCCGTCACCACCAGGAAACACAGTCATCATGAACGGGTGCACCTGATCGGCAACAATGTTCAGGTAGTGTGTCACATTCAGGGATATGTCTACGAATATCGGAGGACCCAGACCAGCACTCCTCCTCCACCCGCCTGTACGGTTGTCTGCTGACAGGATGAGTCCATGGCCTCGTGCTCGCTGCGCTAGATGCACAGTCTGCCATCCGCATGATGAAGTAGGAACCGCCATTCGTCAGACCAGGCGACCTTCTTCCACTCTTCCAATTTCCAGTGGCGATGCCTGTGTGCCCATAGCAGGCGCGCTTTCCTATTTTGCGGTGACAGCGACGGTACCCGTACTGGCCACCTGTTGTGAAACCCAGCTCGGTGCATGCTCCCTCATTGAACTGCGCTGCAATTTGTTGGGCTGTTCCCGTCCTATTGCTGTGGATGATTCGTGCCAGTCGCCGTTGGCCTTGTTCATCCACGGCCCTGTTTCGTCCGGAATTGCGTTTGTTGGAGGTTTTTTTTTTGGCATAACTGACATTCACGGAATACCCTTGACACTGTTGCACGGGAAAACCCGAGGAGGTTCGCGGTTTGCGAAATGTTCAATTCCGCCCGTCGAGCTCCAACGATCATGCATCATTCAAAGTCTGTCAAACCTTGGATTTACCCATATTCAGTCCATTTCTGCTGCTGATTGCAACTTGTGATCCAATGCATCCCTTTTATACACCGCTTCGGCCTGTTCCATTCTTTGGGTGTCACGTAAGAGGTGTCTCTAATAAATTGATCGTTCAGTGTATATTAATAGGATGTTGGTCCACGTTTTCGCATCAGTCACAGCCTACAAGCGTCTGGAAAGAACTCCTCAACTTACAAGGGAATCCCACATAGCCTATCCGCTTTAACAATGGAGTCTTTGTATGGCTATGTATGCTCAAATTTTTTCGTTTTCATGGTTTATTTTGCAAACATCTATAATAGCTTCAGATGAGTAACATATTTCAATATGGTGGAAATCTGTGACATACGTGTTCGAGGGATTCCCTTGTAAGTGAAAAGCATAAACGTAACAGAATGTCTTGGGCCAGAGAACACATGAAATGGAATGACAAGTGGATCGAACTGGCCTTCTCAGATGAGAAGTTTAATCTTGATGGCCCACATGGATGGGCATACTATTGGCACGACCTCCACAAAGGAAATCGTGCTTTCTCTAAACGACAACTGGGAGGAGATTCAAAAATTGTCTGGGGATGGGTTTGGATTTAATGGTACTTCTACATTGGCCTTTGTACATTGCAAAATTGATTCCTATGTTGGACGATCATCTTTTGGAGGAGGGCCCTATAATTTGCAGCCCAAACAGGATTTACGAACGGGATAACGCACCAGTCTAAAGAATGCCAAAGAATAGTTTAATCGCAATTCTGTCACAACCATACAATGCAGTGTTCTCAGTCCAGACTTAAATCCATTAAAAATTCATGAGGTTTAATATCAAGAAAATTTATCGTGATAGACGCCAATTCCAGGCAGTGTCCGATTTACTAACCGCTATTCAGAAAGCATGATATAATCAATGATTTTTTCAATGCCAGAGAGAAGTTATGTTATTCGCCTCAATGTAAACTTCATTGGACATGAATTGTCCCATGTGATTGGACTGAATAGCCCTGATTGTATAAATGTAAAGCACTTTGTTTTTCTATATTTCAGTTTTTTTTTTCAATTTGTTTATTTAAAGAATTCTATCAGCATTTGAATAAAGATAACATTAATTTGAATCTGACTTTATTCTATAGAATTTCGTGTTATCATGGAAAAAATTACATGCCCAGAGGTTAGATTTTCCTACAAGACAACGGTCCTAAGCATGCAACTTTTAAGCAATACCTGGCTTCAAAAAAGGTTCGAGTTCTTGACTGTCCATCGCGATCATCCGACCTCCAACATCTTTGGGGGTTGTTTTGTTTCTACAGAGATAAAAAGGCATCAAACAGATCAAAAATTTCAGATGTTTCAGAAAGAATGGGTTAAGATTCTGTCAGAAACTTCGACGAAAGTTAGTCGAGTCTATATTCAGCAGATGTCAAGCTGCGATCAAGAGCAATGCTTATCCTACCAAACACTGACCTTTGAAATTATTTTGATTTTTGTTTTGATTTTCAACATGCTTGTTACTAAATAACTATTGAAGTCTAAATTTTGACCTATTTTTTGAACACATTTTATTTTTCATTTCAGAAAGATGCTAGAAAATACATCGTCAGAGCAATATAGAGAACACGCAAGTCTGATTGTTCTTTTAAAATTCAAGCCCACAAAACAAAAACAATTGTGCCTTATTTTCTGAGCGCTACTGTAGATTAAGGGGGAAAAAGCACTGTAATTCATTAAAAAATAAGTTACGAAATTTGAGCACTTTCTTGAGGAATGATGTTGCTATGGAAAAGTATGGAAGGGTTCGGGAAAACTTTTCATGTGCATCATGAGAAAATAGCTTAAAACACGTGTTTAGAGCGAGGCTATAGATTTGAATTGGGAAAATTTAATTTCCATAAATCTGTATTCAATGACGAAAATCCACTGCTCGGTGGTATAGGCAGTCATTTTTTCAACCCCTCGAAACAAAAACAAAAAAAAATATAGGTTTAAGAAAATGACTTGATGCCACGAGCATTGTCACACAATTTTCAAAAAATTACACAGGGTACAAGCTGAGAATTTGGCACTTAATCTTATAGGTAGGGTTTGGGCAATCCTGTAGCAGCCTGGATAATACAGGGTATTCCAAAATGTTTTAGACAACTTTTAATCATTATATAAAAAAAACTATTACAGACAGAGACAAATGGTTTTCAACAATTTGTTTATCAAATCAAAAAAAAATTTGGCATATTAGTAAAGTTCAATATGGGCACCATTTGTTGCACGGACAACACCCAAACGATATTCAACCTCTGCCCATGTTCTTACCAGCTTCGCCTCATCTATCAAACTAACTGCAGAAACAATGCGGGACTTCAAATCTGCCACACTTTTGACGAGATGTACACTTTGTCCTTAAGAAAACCACGCAGGAAAAAGTCCAGAGGTGTCAGGTCAGGCGAACGAGGTGGCCACAACAAAGGCCCATCTCGCCCAATCCACCACTGACGGAATTCAGCATTAATGGCGCCTCACATTCAGCGATTTCGCGTCGAATTCGCCGTATCTGGCGCATTGGACGCGATTTTGGTTACCGGAGCCATGACCTCCTTTATTACTCCGGAGTAATAAAGGAGGTCATGCCGGAGCAGTTTCACATTCAGCGAATTCACGGCGTAAAGAGCCGACAACTGCGCGGGTTTTCGAATTCCAACAGTGTTGGAATTTTTAGAAGTCGCTCCTAATGCGCAACCAATCAGCTACGAGTGAGCATCTCTCCAGCCCCAGAACCCTTAACAACTGGTTCTAACCCACTTCCGCCAGTCAAGTCGGCCATATTGAAATTCGCCGATAGCGTGTTTTCTGTGCACGTGTGTCTCGTTTTCTGTCATTTTTCATTTTACATGTACACGATGAAAGGAAAGCCATGTTATCACAATATATATACACGATGTCTAGAAAGCAACAGAGACTGGATGAAAGAACGACTCATTGAACATCTAATCAGAGCGGAGTTCGCCTAGCTGGGAGGGATGTGGAGGACGCAGGCTGAAAGCTGAGAAGGAAATTCGCCTAGCTCCCCGTTTCGTTCCCACTGAATGTGAAACGGCTCCGCATTTTAACACGCGCGGCTTTGTGACGCCTAGCAAACACCTGATTTCGGGAAAACGCTTCACTCCGCGAAGTCGCTGAATATGAAGCGCCCTTTAAGCACATCTCGGACTGTTAATGCCCAGTGAGGAGGGGTACCATCTTGTTGGAAGAAAACATTTGGTTGGTCGTCCTGAAGTTGTAGAAATGCGTGTTCTTCAAGCATGTCAAGGTAGTTGGTGGAGTTAATGGTTGGCTCGTTGAAAAAAAATGGGCCAATAACTTGATCATGCAAAAAAGTCCGCACCACACGTCGCCCTTTGGGCTGTCACACTCGACTTCAAGACCTTCATGTGGATTTTGTAATCCCCAAATCCGCATATTATGACGATTGATCTTACCATACACGTGAAAGTTGCCTCATCTGAAAACACAACAGACTTCAAAAATTCTTCCATCATTGTCAATTCATCGTAAAATTTCTTCAGCATATGCTCGGCGTTGTGGTTTATCCTTTGAATTTGTGTGCCAGTTTCAGTCTTAATAAACCATGCCGCACATTGTGCTTTCTCTACGCTGGTCGCCATTTTCCGGAAACTATCACAGGAAGGATTGGCGGCGACATCTAGCGTTAAGACTTTTTGAGTTGATAAACAATTTGTTGAAAACCATTTGTCTCTATCTGAAGTAGTTTTTTTTAATATAATGTTCAAAAGTTGCCTAAACATTTTGGAACACCCTGTACAATGCTTTGATATCTGAGGCAGCATTTACTGCAGCCACGTGCATAAGCGATCCAGCTACGGGTCGATAATGCGTAAAAGAGTTGAAGTTATGTATTACACGAAGAAAATTGCAAAACACCAGAGGGTGAAAAACTTGAACTTTGCTGGCATCATTCGGTGTTCTCCATCTATGTCTGATCGTAAAACTGAAAACTGGGTTCATCAGGCAAGGCGTAATGTCCAATGATGTGTTTCACTCGGCATAGGGAAAGGGCACCATTTAAGACTTCCCATCACCATTATACCGATTATTAAACACGTGTACGGAGGATTGATCTTCAGCTTTACTTCGAGATACCATTCCTCTATCTGTGATCTTACACGTGATGTCCCTTATTAGGAACATGGCACCCAACCATCACAGTTTCTAATTGGAACAAGAAACTTCTGTGAGGCATTACAAGGAGAATGTTGCTCTACACATACTCTGACTTGCCAATTTTGATCAAAAATTATTCTACGAGTTGCTTTCACGCAATTAACAACCCATGCAAAGGGATTCCATGCTTTTTTCAAAATTTTCCAAGGAAAAAATTCAAAAAATTTGTTACCCATCAGTGCACTGTATAAATGCCCTAATTCTACAATAGGATTCTATCGAATAGTGGTAGTGTAGCGGTAAGATTCTGGAATCTATTTTATAGTTATGGATTCAAATTTCGTCTTCGATAATTCTTTTCCTTCCAAAATTTATTTTGACATATATGGAAGTGTTTATTAAATGTATTAAATATAATTTCGATTTTCTAATTTGCAAAGGGTTATTTTTATAAAAGGCATATAAGAATTATTTATAATTAAACAATCTAAATTCTCCAATTTGCCAAGTTAATTTTTCATAAATTGAAAAGTTGTTACTAGTTTTATTAATTTCATTTTTTGTAAAATCCACAAAAGTTAAAATTCACGTGTATGTAAAGACAGAGGCAATTTCCTTCATAAACTTCTGCTCCTTGTGGGTAATTGTTAAAAATGTTAATGAAGGTTGCTTTTCTCCATCATTGATGAACAATAGATGCTAATAAGATGCACTATAGTTAATATTATGTGCATGTTGCAATAATTATATAATATTTGTGCGAGCTAAATATCACCCCAAAGATTGCAAAATTTATAAAAAGAATTAAATGTGGATAAAATAAACTTTTTTTAATGCTCATTTATCACTTTGGGTCATTATTTTAATAATTCGTATTAAAATAAATAGTAGCAAATTGGAAAATCGGAATTATATTTTGTAAATTAATTTCACGGTCACATACATGTTAAAATAATTTAGGAAGAAAACATATCTTAGACGGGATTTAAACCCATAACTGCAAAATAGGATTCCAGCGTCTTACCACTGGAGCTACTCGATAGAATACTGTTGTACAATTCGGACATTTATAAATGCAGTCATCGATAACAAACTTTGTGAATTTTTTCCTCGGAAAATTTTGAGAAGTGCATCGAATGGCTTTGCAGGGGTATTTAATTGGATGAAAGCTGCTCGTAATTTTTTTTTTTTTTATCAAAATCAGCGAGTCAGTATGTTAAGTCTCCTTCTTAGCCTCAATTTTCCATAAGCCTCCTCTCAGGGCAGTAGGTCGGTGGTTTTCAAACTCCAAAGTCACAGAAGTCTAACATTAAGGTGAGGCATCTGGAAATATAACCGATCTGGATGAAAATGGGATCAGCTTGAATCCGGTTCCCCTTTCTTTTTTTTCATGTGTGGCTCAACGCCTTATCTATGTGGGAAGGTACCCTATGACCATCTGATAGTGTTTTTGATGGGTCCATTACCTTCTGCTGCAAGTAGACAGAGCTGACTTAACGTAACTATTTTGTGCAACTTGAGCTTACGACGAGCACAATATGCAGCCATAAACTATTTGAAAACTGAATAAAGTAAATAAAGAAACCACTATTTCCATAACATTATTTAATGCCCGTATGCTCATTTCGACGACAACGTCGTCTTCTCCACCCCAATGTAAGAAAAAAAAAAAAGAAATGCGCATACAGACACTAAATAATAATGAGGAAATAGTGGTTTCTTTATTTACTATATACAGTTTACTATTTTCCACAGTTTCTGACAATATACTTATTTGGATTTATAACTACCTGAAAAATTTCCCCTTGCATTGGTTGATGAAATTAGCTTTCCGTCGTTTGTCATCTTTCTAACGGTAATGAATAGCTCGCGGCTTATTGGCGTCATCGAGGCAAACCCAACCTCCATCTATGGTGACCACTTATTCATCTGCCACGTGCAAGGTAACGTTCGTGAAGTTTTCTGGCGTTGGTGAAGCATCCGAGGATGTGCCGTTCTGACCACAAGCCTTATGGCAACACTTGCAGTTTCAGGTTTTCTTGAATGATGCAACCCACATTTCTTTGAGACGTTTTCAGCTTCTTGGATTTAACGCTTCTGTGTAAGTTGGTTTTCTAAGGACGCCATAACTCTAACTCTGTTCACGTTGGCTAGGTTTTTATTTCTAGGTTTTTCACGATGACCCCTGTCCTGAAGTGGAAGCTGTTTGTTCCTCTGAATAACATTGCTGATGGTACCTTAACTTAGACGAAACTTTGTTCCTTGCACTTTCCGATTATTGAGGAATTACAGAAATCCATATCGGAAAGGGCGCATATACAGGGTGTACGAACTCTGTATACAAACGTTTAGGAGTGGTAGAGGACCTTATTTTGAATATATTTTGCCAATAAACAGAGGATCGCAAATGAATCCTTGATACATAAAAAAGTGGGATTTTTGGTTCAAAAAGTAGAAATTTAATAATGAATAATAGTTATATGTCTGATCACTAAATGGCGCCATAGAGATCTGAGAGCTATTGGACGATGGTAAAGAGAACCCCTGATCCCCATTAAACCATTGGTGAGGTCCTTGACAAGCACTCCACACTAAATCATTCAGGTTGGTGTACTGCCACACATCATTGCTCCTCCAACAGCTGCACCATCTTTCTAAATAATTCCTTTCAAAATGAAAGGTCCCCAGACCATACATCTTGCAATTTTTGGGACTATATGAAATCTAAGGTCTACACAGATCGGCCAACTTCACTGGTCACGTTAAAGGATTAATATCTACACTGAAGATTTCCACTGCCTGTCAGAAATGTAACCATTACACAGTCAAAGGCTCAGTAACGTGGTCCGACAAACAGCATTACTCGACATGGCATCGAATCCACAAGAAATTGGAAGACCTCTAGCGAGATGTTCAACCATGCCATCTAGATTGCCATCCACAGGTCCCTAGCATTGGTAGGTGACGGATCGGCAATGTGACCATTAGGCATCCAGCGCCAATATTGCCGACGGATCTCGGGTGGACATACCTCTCCAAAATGTCCTATAAATATTCAGTGGAGTTCTTATTTCTGGGGAGCGAGCTAACCACACCATTCGTTAAAGTTCTCCTGAATACTCCTCAAAAATTCCTCACAACTTGGGCTCGATGATATGGAGCATTATCATGCTAGAACACATTATGGGAGTACACAAAATCCATGAATTTCAACCTATACGGGCGCCGTGCATCACTATAGTGATGTGTAGTTCAAATCAGTTCATTGTAACGAGACCGATCAGTGATGTGTCTAGAATTAATGGACCCAAACCATGCAAAAACATCTCATATCAGTATGAAATCACCTCCAGCTTGCAAAATTTGGCTCCAAGCTTCACGAGATCTGCGCCACACACAGACCAATCCAATGTAACTGGAACTGTGATTCGTCGGACCACACAATACTATTCCAGTCTCACAAGGTCCATGCAATATGCTAAAGAGTCCAGGTGATGCACAGTGCCCGGTGATGTTGCGTTATCAATGATATTCTGGTGGGTCTACTACCAAATTCCATGGATGTGAAAGTATACCGCACCGAACTTCTGAATAGGGGTCTGGAAGCGGTTACATTGAATGTGGCAGTAATTTCATGTGATATGGCTTCTCGGTTAGAATGGACAATTCTAGCCAAATAAATGTGGTCACGATCAGAGAGCAATCGTGGTCGGCCACTGTTGTCCATAGTGGGTAGTAATGCCTTTCAGAAAATATTCCCTGTACACGTGGGACACCTGAGGATCAGGGAGTGTTGAATTCCTGAACAATCTCACAAGGGAACTACTTGACCTTATCACTGGCAGATGGCGCTAAATTTAGTGAGTAGATGTAGAAAGGAGAGGTGGCTGCACATGCGCAGTTTAAGTGTCAGTCACTCTTGTAAGCGCAAGTTACAACCATTTTTATTTCGACTATTGAAGGAGAGTAAGAGCACTGGCATGTTCACAAGTTGTAGCGCCTCGAAGGACATGATAATCTATTATTTATATGTAAATAACATATGTCCTTCGAGGCGCTACAACTTGTGAAAGCACTTCACATTTTTGTGATAGACTTCCCTTGATGTACTTTACTCGGGCACTCACTATTCATGTTATGTACGAACTCCATGGCTCTCGTCGCCTTGGCATGATTACAGTGACAGGGATACAAGTAGATAAATTGTACATGGGCGCAACCACTATACGTTGTTTTGGATTAGTCTACCCACAGCAGTTTTTAATTGCATACTTCTCAATTTCAATAGGAGGTATCGCGATATGCGCCTTCCCTGTGTAACCCACTCCTCAGAGCATACTGCAGATGCGCAGTGCATGCGCTGTGTGCAGTTAGTGACATGATTGTGGGCAGAATTTCAAAATGGAGGAATAGAACTTGCTGTTCTGTTATTAGATTTGAAATATGCCTAATTATCAGTGTATTGCTCATGTATATACAGTACGATTTCCTCGGTTTTACGTTTTATTCTCCTCGTCCCGGACCCGTTAGTGCTATTTCTATGTAAATTTGACCCGTTAATACGTTCTTGTTTTCAATGCAATCCTCGTTAATACGATTCAAAAAAACAGGATTTCATCCTCTGCAGCCAGAGATAATGACCACCCACAAGAGCTCGATGTACCACACACACAGCTCATTATTCCATTGCCTTATAAATATTAGAGGCACCCGGCGTCGTTCGGAGAAAAATATAGCTTTCTTCGAAAAATATTTATGTATATGGAAAATAAAAGATAATATTCCCACGTAAAAGACTTGCAGTTGCTGTTGATGATGCTGCTTAACCGAACAATCGCAGAAGTCTTCATTAAACAAAGCAAACAATGACGTCACAATTTCTAACGCTAGAAAAAAAATCCCATTCAGATAAAAAATAAAAGAAACACTGCATTCCCGTGCAACCAACGATATGAAACGAGTAGATCGCTCATGTGGCCGCCATCTTTGGGGCAATTTGAAGGCGGCGAAAAGTGGAACTAATTTCTATTGTTAGAAAGCACCCCTCCCCCCACCAACATCGTGCTTGTAGTCTGAAATTTCTTAAACGACCTCTCCCAAATTTAGATGCTTTTTAATAAATGCGGTATATAATTTCATAAATACCTCTAAACAATCATTCTGGTATCACTAAAACGACGGTATCATGGTTGAATATCGACATCTTTTATGTATCAACAAGCACGACCAGGATTTTTACATGAGAAAAACATTCTAAAGACGCAGAAAGATAAAAACACAACTGTGAAAGGTCAGTGGCGAACCTTTAATATATCTATTACTACAATTTAAAGCTGGACAAGAAATCGGCATTGAATTTTACTGTGTTTGTCTACGCAAACTTCAAACGTAAACATACGATGAAGACCATTTTTTGCCAACCAAAGGAATGGCCGCGTTAGTGGCGCTGAAAGCAGCTCATGAGCGATCTACTCATTTCATATCGTTGCGTGCGACAGACTTGCAGTCATTATTGATGCTGCTTCATGGAACAATCGCAAAATTCTTCATTAAACAAAGCAAACGTCACAAATTTTTAACGCTGGCAAAAATCCTATTCAGCTCCAGGTAAATTGAATTTAAAAATAAATGCAATGGAAAGGAAGAAAGAAAACAAAATCCTTTCTTAGCAAGCACCTAGAAGCCAAGAGAAATATACTCGCCAAATTTCAAGTTTGTAGGCTTCATAGTTCAGGAGATTTCGTAATGAATGAATGAGTGAGTGTACATTTTCGCTCTATCTTTTATAACGTGTGTCTCAAAAGTCGTGTGCCAAATGGAATAATTGGTTGCTTTGATTTTGTAGGTTAAATAGTGAAGTAAAGGAATAATGCTGACACCGGGACAACATGTAGAGCCGATACTTCTTTGTGGAGATCACCACAGAACATCTCGAGAAGCTGCAGACGAATTTCATCGCCGGCACCCTGATATTCCCAAGCCCACCAGCTACACTTTTACGCGTGACAGAAAGAACATTTGGATCGTGTGAGACATTAGCTTCGAGTTCATGGTCCACATTTTGAACATGAACGATAAGCTTGCGAAACCATGTGAACATAAAGCCAACATTCATAAACTTTTCATATGGCACACGACTTTTAAGACTCATGGTATAATAGTATTTACCATGCCTTTATTTCAACAATCGGGGTAAGGATGACGTCTGTGGTAGTCCATTAATGCCTGGGGCAATGGAATAATGAGCTCGTGAAGGAAAATAGGAAGGCAATTTTATTCATAGACTATTGTCGATCTCATACATTGCCGGTTTCGTTAACGAATCTGGAAGTCAAGTTTTTTCCCGCTAATGCCACGTCTCATCTGCAGCCGTTGGATCAAGGAATAATCCATTCTCTGAAAAGCCATTTCCACAAAAGAATGGTCAATAACGAAAAACGACATCGTAAAGATCGCTGAAGCATAACGAGCCTTCCCTGCAGCAGTGATCCTGAACAGTTTTAAAAAGGCAGAATTCCCAACTGGCCAGGTCCAATCACTCGAAACTGCAGATCCAATGGATCATTACGAACCAGATTTTGATGGATTTGAGGAGTGGGAGATTTTAAGAAGCCAGAGTCTTTATAGGGAGCAACTTGCAGACACGACGTTTGACGGAAACGTACGAATTGACGATGATGTTACTGCTTCGGAACCATTAACTGAAGACGAGATCGAGAAATGTCTGCGGGATGCACAAGATGGTGGATCGGTGTCACGGTCTTCGAATTTAGGCGACACTCGCTCGAGGTTTCGCTCTCGATACTTCTATCGTTCGAAGACGGGGGCGGAGCGGAGCAAGCAGTGTCGTCATATGAGTCAACGCAAGACAGCGAATGGGAATGAAGATCGTGGTCAAGCGGGAGGATTTGAAGGTTCGAAGCGGAAACGAGAGAGCGAGAGAGTAAGTGAGTGTTGTGTTTGCAACGGAGACATACGGAAAAAGTACGTGGGCGAAGGTGTGAAGCGGAATGGGCTTTACATAGTGAAGCCGAGTGGAGAAAGCCGAGACGGCTTGTACGGCGACGAGGGAAGCGGCTCGCCGTCTAACGCATCGGTTACTGCGACAGCGTTGGAGCCGTGCCGGCAAGCCTTCAGGGCGGGAAACGAGCTCTGGTTTCGTCTGCTCGAATGGGAACGCCCGTATCCAGTCCTGCCTGTTAGTGAAAACATTAGCAGTTTCGCCTACAATTTTTGTGAGTACTTTAATATTAGTGAGCTGTGGCTGTCATGAATTGGGCACAGTGTTCAGCGACTTTTATCGTCGTGAGCTTAATGGCTGCACGAGGTTTCGAGGGGCTTGGCCCTGTGGTCTCCGTGCTTACCTAAATTACGGGTACGGTTTCGTATCATAGTGTTTTACGGAAACCTACCCTTGGTCGTAAATTCCCTTTATTGGGTTAAAGTTAAGCAATTATTCATTAAGGTGATACGTGTTTTCTTTTAACGTTAATTGCTGTGTTCTATTTATTTTAGTGCGTGGAACATAATGAGAGTGTGTCAGCTTTAAGGCTTAAAAGCTGCCATTTGTATTTATCGGATAAGGACTTTGTCGGACTGGACATTGAATTAATTGCTAATGACTTTTTCTACAGTTTGTGATATTGTGCTTATTGCTAACTTCGTACATAAGTAATGTAATTTGTGTTTTACCGGAAGTGACTATGAACTTGAAAACTCTGCAGTTTGTAATGTGACATTTTCAAACATTGAATTTAGTATATTAAGTGTATTGGTTCATACTTTAACTTCCCTTTATGCTAATTTTTGTTTCAAGTTGGAATAATTTTTATTAGCAGTTAAGCCTGTGTTGAACTTTAAGATTTATTCTAGTTGATACGTAAGTGCTTGTTTTTGTCTTTCAATAAGAGGACTATGCTTATTTGAGTTCAAGACTTATTTATTATAGAATTTCGGTGAATTATACCGTGTTGTGTATTTGAATACCAACGCACTTTATAGAAGTTGGTAACTTGTGTTATCCTTAATTGCATGGAAATTGAGGGTACTTATCGGTTATTTGTTCACACGAAGTCAAGTGATTATTTTCAATTGTGAACTTTTTTATGTTATGCCAAACTCAGAAATTGCATGTGGTTGATGTTTCCTTAGAGTTTATCCATTTTTATATTTATTCTTTATTTTGAGTTTTCATGTTAATTATTAAATTAATTCTTTATTATCCTACCACTGTTTACGTGTTATTTCAATTCCACTGCGCCAGCTACTTTTAGCCTGCTCATACACGTTACAGTCGGATGAATATAGTGACCAGGCCGAGCCTGCTCAACTGTTGGCACCTTTATATAAACGCATGATGGCTGTTATGGACGATTTAAAGGCTTTTTATAACTCTACGGCAAAAATCTTACTCCAGTTCTATTTTCTTTACATTCTAAGCTGAATTATCTAGTATAGATGAATATATTAATACTTGTAGATAATCAAAATTAATGGAATTTTTTTCGAAAAAGGAATAAAATTTCTTATTTCTAATGAAATGCAGTTAGAGTATAGTTGTTACTCCTTTAACAATTAAAATCTCTCGGTCCCTGAAAAACGTAATAATGGGGTTATACTGTAATTCGGATACCAGAAAAAAAAAAAGACAAAAAAGTCGTGTATTCATAGATAAAACGTCACCTTTCATCCATTCCCTCCACTTGAAGGTAGAAAAAGAAAGCTGGATTTGGATTTGGCACGAAGTGACGCACTACCCACAGGAAGGAGAAAAAATTTGTATTGTGCATGCCCATAGCTTCAGCATTGTAGGGAAGCCGCATATCGCGTTACCTCCAATTGCTTAAGGCCGTTTCACATTACCACCTTTGCGAACGAAAATCGGACGAAAAAATATCGGACGGCATTTTCGCAGCCCGATGTAGCTTTCACATTACATGCAAAACGACCGACTGTCGGTTGCCCTGGTGCATACGATGCGAAAATCATGCGTCCAGTTCCACCATATGCGAGAGCCAATCAAAAATGACGTTTAAAGCTATTGTTTACGTTGCTTGAGGAAGAAGAATGTTGTCTGCCTATCATTGTTCAGTGCAATGACGTATATTAAAGATAGACTCCGAATCCCATTGTTAACAGCGGCAAAAAATGAAGCAAATTGAGCCATGATAGTTCTGGGCAGGAGTGAGCCGTCGAGTAATTAGCTGTCTGGCTGCTTTGTTTTTGAAGATTTTGGGCCCGAGGAATAATTAATTCAAAACCATTCCTCAAGTTGTTCTGCGTACGGGCAGACACGAAAAAGGATCAGGAATCATTTTCCACAAGCATAAATCAAAAATACGTAACTAAAATGAAAATACAAAACTGAAAGACGAACGAAACGAAATTTAAATTGAAACCATGATCGAAAATTGTTTATAAAATAGAATAAAATACTTCAAATACAAAGTAATCGAAAAGAAACTTATCAGTCCGTGATCGGCGTATGAAAGAATTATTAATCAGCTACTCTCATGTTTAGCCATGTATTGTGCATCATCTTCACTCACTTTCGGCCATGACAGTTCTGGGCATGGAACTTCCCAATTTGCTTCAAGTTACAACAATAGGATTCGGAGTCTATCTTTAATATACGTCATTGGTTCAGTGTTTTTCTCGGATGGAATGCTTGCAGTTATAAAAGAGATACTGAAAATGAGTTATGTTTATAAAATGTCTAATTGTAAATGTTGAGATTAATTGAATTAATGAAGTTAACTAAAATAGCTCCGTATTATTTCGCTGAACAACAGTATGCTTTTAAAAATGTTAATATTATTTGCCTGCGTAGCAGAATACACCGCCTTGCAAACAATAAACGTTTCTTTCTTAAAATTAATGATGATGATCGATAATCACGATACCCGACAGACATGGCAGACATGTTTGTTTTCTTTGCGCATTTATTTGCGCATGCCGACAGCGCTGTCAATGTGAAAACAACCTGCGAATTTTTTACGCCTAATTCGTAGACTGTTGTCGTGTGCCAACGAGATTTCTGTCGTCCGAAATTCGGCCTAGATTTTGTCGTCCGATTTTCGTTCGCAAAAGTGGTAATGTGAAACAGCCTTTACTGCTATCCCATGAACTTTCAGCCTTCTAGATGCTAAAATGCCAAGACGACTTTTACTTATAAATAAATCAAAATCAGTAAGCTGCAATCGATCTGCATAATCTAGTAATAATAACCAACCTTGATATAGGAAATAGATCTTAGTTTGAACTTACGATAAGTCAATATTCCAAAAACGCATGCGACGATTACAGCAGCATACTCTATGCATGCAAAAGGGAAATCTGAGTAGTCAGGAAGGAGCTGCATCAGACACCATCCGACGATAAAGACCAAAACGCCCATGAGAATTGCTGCAAATTTCCTGCTATAAGCCATCCTGATTCAATACCAATACTAAAAGAAAAAGAAAAAAAAATCTTATTAATAAAAATTGGTGTGAGTGTCTGTTCACTACCACGAAACCAACGGGAGTCAAACTTTGCATGATGCTATGAATAATAACGTGGGATACAGTTGAAGCAAACTTAAGTGTAATATTAGCATTGGCTCCTCAACTTCAGTACATAAAAGTAAACAAAAAAAAAAAAAAAGAAAATAGACATAATGTAAGTTCCAATTCAGTTTAGAGTTTGGAATTTCTGATGGAAAGCAATTTCAATAGCATGAAGTTGCGGGTACCAAAATGTCTACAGAGGGTTGAGGCAGTTAATAATTAACGATTTTGACTTTCTTATGTGATTCCTCGAAACTATATCATGCGTGACGATTACCTGCACCTTAGCACGTGCAGTGTAGAATAAGTCTACGCAGTTAGCTGACAAAGTTGAGCCTAAAATTTGGGCAAAATCGAACAAGCAGTGGGAAGGGTACATACGCGTCCTTTCTGACAAGTTTCAGTTATTCCCTGATAATCGGAAAGTGCAAAGAGTAAAGTTTCATCTAAGTTTAGGGTACCATCAGTAAAGTTATTCCGTGGAATAAACAGTATATACTTCAGGACAGAGGTCATAGTGAAAAACGAATTAGAAACAAAACTCAGCCTACAGATAACATAAGAAATAATAAATAAGTACTGGAGCTAATTCTCCAAACATCAGGTAATAATATTATATGAAAAAATGGAAGAAAAAATTCTGCGGCCTGGATTCGAACCAGAAACCACGGGTATTATGCTCGAGGACTATACCAGTTGCTGACACTGTACAGCCATGCTGTCACTACGTGTGCTAAAGACAACCAAGTTTTCTAGATGGCAAGCCCAATAGTTGAGTGGGTATCCGGTTTACAGATCGGGGATTTCTCCTACTGAACCATCAGAAAGTTTGATGGACACATACGAAATGTGATGATTTAAATATTTCGCTACAACAGTTCACTGAGTAGTGATCTATGTTAATAAAGCCAAAACCCAATTTATAAAATAATTATTTAATAATTTTTCCAAGTCCCATCTTTGAACAATTGGATAGGTGGAGTTTTCTAATTTAACAGGGTGTGTAAGGTATTTGACGTCAAGAAAGAAAACAGAGATATAAGTCGAGATAATAACTTTATTATCGAAACATGTCATGAGCATACACAAGAAACCTTGTTATATGGCTATTCAAGGAATCTGTCTTCAGCTTCTATAACTGCTTCAATGCGAGATCGAAACCCTCGACATGCCCGAATCAAATAGTCATGGTTCATATTGGTCATTACTCGAACAATGGCAGCTTTCAATTCATCTTTGCTGTTACGGGGGTGTTCATTGACCTCTCTCTCCACAACGCTCCATACGTAGTAGTCCAACAGATTCAGGTCAGGAGAGTTAGGAGGCCAAATCCACAGCAAATCAGCTTCACACGGATTTTTCAGCTTGTTTAAGAACCTTTTCGATCTGAGTAGGCGGTTTTCCCGTGTTTTGTCTGACATAAACTGACCTCTTCGCATAACAGACGAGTGATATCTGATGTTTTCATGGACAACATTTCTGATTGTTCCTTCCGACCCATGGAGATCATTGTCAAGTGAACTCGTGGATGTTCTGGGATTGTCATCGATGGCCTGCTGCACTTGCTGAATAAATTCAGGTGTTCTGATGATGTCAGAGAATAAGGCATGCTTTTTACGCTTTGCTACTGGTCCAACATTGCCATCTTCGGTCTCCAACTCCTTCCGCACTTTGTGGACGAATGATCTTACTTACTTACTTTTCTTACTTACTTTTCAAACCCGCTTATCCGTTAGGGTCGCGGGGGCAGCAGCCCTATGGAGGATCTCCAGCGATCGCGATCTTCCGCCATCAGGCGCATGTCCTCCCTGGTAATATCCAAGCGACTCGAACCCAGATTCTCCATGTAGTCTAGCCACCTGGTTCTAGGCCGACCCCTTGGTCTCTTACCCACCGGCTTGGAAAATAACAACTGCCTAGGAAGACCAGTTTGCGGCATCCGTATCACGTGGCCATACCAGCGCAACTGAGATCTCTCAATGCGGAGAAGTAGCGGCTCAACTCCTAAAGATTCCCTTATTGTGCTGCTGCACATTCTATCTAGTAGGGTAACACCTGCCACACCTCTCAGGAATCTCATTTCGGCCGCTTGTACCCGCGATCGCACTCTTTCGGTCATTACCCAAGCCTCATGACCATAGGTGAGAATGGGGACAAAGACAGATTTGAAGACGGAGAGCTTGGCTTTGTTACCCAGCTCTCGTTTCGTTACCACGGATCCCCACAGTGATCTTACGACCTTCAGAAATAGTGATATCTCTAAATCGCTGTGCTCTGCCTTTACTGCCACGATTACTGCATGTCGTCGTCTTCTTCTACTCAGCCCGCATCTCCATAGAATTAGGAGACTGGTGAGAGATCTTACTTTATTTTAGATTTAGAACAAAGATCGACGATCAGTTAAGGGTCCTTGAATTCTGTTATATAAACCAGAACTTTTCAAGTAGCTGCATAGCAACTTAACTATGAGACGTTTGTGACGAGGGGAAAAGGGA
The DNA here is from genome assembly GCA_023313115.1 of Rhysida immarginata. NCBI lineage: Eukaryota > Metazoa > Arthropoda > Chilopoda > Scolopendromorpha > Scolopendridae > Rhysida > Rhysida immarginata. The sequence continues at coordinate 1,660,356 of JAHWFO010028926.1, read as the reverse complement.
GAGGCGATGAGAACATTTCCCAAGGTGACTTCTATATTATTTTTTGAAAGACCACGTATAAGTGGCTCCCTCTGACATTGAAAAAGGGGGCAATGCAGAAGAACATGTTCATTCGACTCAGTAATTCCGCATTCACACAGAAGGGGACGTGTCCACTTCTTAATCTAAACAGAATGGATTTTTGAGGGAACGTGAGCCACTTAGGAGAAAGCGCTTTATTGATTCTAATATCAGAAATGAGTTCTTTATAATACTTCCCTTTTGACTCGAGGCGCCACTGTTGATTCTAGAAATCCGACTTTTTTTCCGCACGCATGCACTGAAGTCTTCAGAAGATTGATAAGTCCACGTGAGATGAGTTAGGTGGTTTCTTCCGATTTCTTGCCCAATTTGCCAACTTGTCAGCTAGCTCATTCCCTTGAATGCCTTTATGGCCAGGAATCCACAGAAATTGAATGCAAAAACCCTTACTGAATAGCATATGCTGCATGTCAATCACGTATCCGAGAAGACTGCCGTAGTACCATCGACATTTCTTTAGAGCAGATTGAATAGAAAGGATTTAAAAGGAGTCTAAAGGAAGGCAACCAATACGCAATAAGGCGGTGTAAACCGCTATTAGCTCAAGTTGAAAGGAGCTAGTAGCGGGCTCAATCTTCTACGAGATGACGTATATGCCTCTTAAATATATACCAATACCGCCGACAGGATTTTGTGGAGACAACGAGGCGTCCGTAAAAACATATCGATGGTTAGGATAAACAGCTTTCAAGAAGTCCGCAAATAGCAGGGATAGTTGACTTGGAGACGAAATTTTTGTCAACCAATTAGGTATGAAAGCAATTAGGTGGGATGGATATAGTTCCCAAACATTTGTCAATAGAGTTAAATCACAAATTTTTCTCCGTTCACAGCTGAATTTATTTATAATTTGGAGTATTAGTTGCCGTAGTCTATTCGATTTTAAAGCCAGACGACAGTTTTCATCCAAAGTTAAAAAGCTCTTACAACATCTGGATGCTTGGCAATAAGAGAAAATTAACTTAGTTTTCTCCTCCCATCTAAGTGGGGGGGGGGGGGGTACGATGTTTGCCTCAATCTATAGGAGTGGGCATGGTGAAGAGAGCGTTGCATGCAGGCTATGCCTAATAATTTTCCTTTCCATTTTTAACAGGGGATCCAGAACTCTGTTTGAGGCAAGGAGCAGGATGATTGCAGAGAAATCCATTGACGTCACCAGAGTTGATAAAGGTGGAAACTTCACTCCATGGAGGGCCCCATTTGGCTTTCATGATTAACTTCGCCCGAGCTAAGTTTTTCTGAAGTTTATTTTTTATTTCGGAGACATGGGCTCTCCAGTTTAATTTATCGTCAATGGAAATGCCAAGGAACTTGTGAATGCGTCTGCATGGGAGTTTGCTTTCCATGACGATTGATTTTTCCGTAGAAAATTTATTGATTTTTTAATCCCCAGTCCTCTAGTTTGTCACACTCTTCTTGGAGGGTTGTTTTAATATCCGGGATAGATTTACTGATATACCAAATCGCCAAGTCATCTGTGAAGATACTTTTCCCTATTTCTCGAGGGATATCGAGAAAAACATCCCTGATAAATATATTGAATAACGTGGGGGCTAAGAATCGATCCCTGGGGGGAGGCCTTGGTGCTGTGAGGTCCAAACAGCCCCTCCTGGGCACTTCATTCCTACTTTCCTTTTCTTTAGAAAAAAAGCGATCCAAAGAGTCATCCTGTTGGGGATATTTATCTAGTAAGGTATGATGCGGAACCGAATCAAAAGCCTTTGTTATATCTAGAAAAATAATTCCAATATTTTCGTCTTTTTCTTTTACCATGAAAATGTCATCAATAAGGTTAATGACTGGAAACAGGTAATTTCTACCCTTACGGAATCCATAAGAGTAATCTGGTAAGAGTCTATTCAGTTCCAGAAAATTCTGCAACCTGTTACTCATACGCTCAACTATCTTGATTAGGTAAGAAGTTAAAGCAATCGGCCGATAGCTTGAGGGAGAGTCAGAAGACTTCCCTGGCTTCAAGACGCGATGGATAATGGTGTCTTTCCAATTCGACGGAATTATACCAGTGGACCAGGAAGCGTTAATTGATCTCAGCAAAAAAGTTAATTGACTAGAACTCAGCTTGAGAAAGGTGGGATTAAATAGATTGACCGGAGCGGGCGCTGTGCGCTTGGTTCTTAGAGCCGAGTGGAGAGCAGAAAATGTGAATGGCTTCTCCCATGATGATAGAGAGCTTTCAGGGCGATAAGTAGCAGTCAGATGCTTCGGCCAGGAGTGATCATTTACTGTTATAGGTCCAACTACTAATGAGAGAATAAACTTTGCCGACTCATCTGGTGCAAGGATAGTTCCATCACAGTTTTTGACTAAGGTGATAGGTGTCCGAGGCCGCTTCTGTAGAATTTTGAGGATTTTCCAGACATTCCCCGGTCGATCCTTCACTATAAGCTGCCTCCAGCATATAACCTTAGTCTTCTTCAGCTCCAACCAACATCTGTCGCACATGCATTTTAGGTATTCTCTTTTTGTGTAATTTCTAGCTTGAATGGCATTCTCATATTCCTCGTTCCACCAGCAGGGTCTGGAGACAGGGGACTTAGCATATCTTTTTGAAAAATTCTTCTGGAAGGATTGCAAAAGTTCTACAAGGTCCAGATTACTAGCAGAAAGACGGTCATACGACGAGGAGTCCGAGTCTGGAGGCGGAGTAGATATACGACTTTCCAATGTATGTGAAGAATTTGATTGATTAAAGACTATTAGAAGGCTTACCGATGCTCTGCCCTTGTATGGTGAGACGAATAGGAAGGTGATCACTACCAAAGGGCACAACTTCGAGGTACATTTGAAAGGGACAATCCAAGGATGAAAGAGCTAGATCCAAGTTTGCGGAAGGCCATACCGGTCTAGCTGGAAAATAGGTGTGCGATGAGGTGTAGTGGACTTCAAAACTATATTGATTACTAAGATCCTCCAAGTAACGACCATTTGAGTTATGTCCCTGACAACCCCAGGCAGGGCTCTTCGCATTTAAGTCACTCATGACAATAAAGGACCCGGACAAGGAGCTTATAATACTATTCTAGTCTGATCTTTTCAAATATCCCGGAACATAGATGTTATATAAATGAAGCCAAGTTCCATTTAGATATATAATAATGTCGATCATAGCCACTTCACCAAAGTTTGTCGTTTTATGAATAAAATGTAGTATCTTATGATTTATCGAAGTAAGGATACCCCCCCCCCCCCACTCTACTGTTCATATATGTGATAGAATTAGGAAAATTAATAGTCCGTTCTGGCTTTAAAAAGGTTTCACATAGGAATAATATTTTTGATTTTTTTTGCAATAATGCTACATCTTCCCAGTTGGACATGAGACCCCTGGCATTCCAGTGGATAATGTCAATACAGATCGTTGTCCTTTGAGACCTGGGCATCACTGTGTGGGAGAGGGCTAACCATTTCTCGACACCAAATAAGAATGTCCAAGAACCATACTGGAGAGTGCGGAAATTTTGACTTCAAAATACTAAACGCTGCTTCAATTTCTTTTGAGCTACCCTGATTAGTTACATCCATTATAGAAGAAATGAAGATTTTTAGACAGCTCGATGCTAGTTGATCAACCGTATGGCTTCCTAAATTGGACAAGTTTGTGGGCTCCTGAGGAACGCTTTGATTCAATAGATCGGAAGATAAGCCTATGTTTTGCTGATCAGAAGGCAGGTTAGTAATTTGCATGCTCTGAAGGTTGCTGTTCCAATGTGAATGGCGAAAGCTGAGGCTACTGGATTTGGGAAGGCGTAATGGTACTGTTTGTCAGAGGCGCTTGAATTGGTGAATGATAAGCGAAGATAGGCGATAGTTCGTCTCGTCCGCACGTGGAGCATGTAACCCCAACCAAGGTGTAACGGTCATCATCGTTTGTCGGGTTTGGAGTTTGTACACTCGCAGGAGAACAATTCACTTGCTGTCTATGAGATTGGAAAGTAGAGTCTCTTGAAGGCGGCCTTTGTAAAGTTTGACGAGGGGATTCGACCAATGTTAAAGAATGTAATACAGTGGCGGCAGAGGCATAAGGTTTGTGCCCCGGTATCTCGTTTCCGAGCTCCATATCAACAAGTTCTTTTGCTTCATAATAGGAGATATACATATTTACCATTTTAATCTTGATGCGGGCTTCGTATTTAAACTTTTGACAACTTTTATAGTAGGAAGAGTGGTTCATACTACAGTTTGCGCATACAAAGCTACTTGAGTTGCACTTATCTCTACTGTGATCCGGGGATAGACATTTTGAACATAAAGGGGTGTCAAGAGTCAGGGCATCTAAACTTGGTGTGTCCCAGCCTGTGATATACCACACATTGCATAGGCCTTGGAGGTGGGCATGTCACAGGAAAGGACTCGTGTTCGAACTTGACTTTAGCCGGAGAGGTCGGGGTGTTGAATAAAATGAGCAGCTTACCGAGTAAGGTGGGGCGAATTTCTTAATATCCGTAATTTTATTTCCACAATCTGACAAGCTTTGGAGGTCCTCCAGTGCGACGGTATTTCTAATGCCAAAAATAAATCCCACCGATGTCAGAAATTTCGGGATTTCATAATGTAAATAAACTCTACCAATATCGGTGAACTTAAGACAGGTGGCGGCTTGTTGGTTGGATTGAAATTTTACAAGAAATTTCCACGAGTTTAATTTAGTACAAGACGGGGAAAAACCGGTGAGAAACCAAATTGTCTTCCTTAAGAGGCCAGGAGAAACACTTTCTTCAATGAGGGTAGATGCTACTTCATTAGGCGATATCTTGTCTGAATTTTTGTTTTCGAGGTTGGATTCGCATTTTGAAACAGAAATGAGCAGCCATGGGCGGGCAGCTGCGGACAGTTGCTCTTCTATGACTTTTGAAGCCAGAGACTAATTAGCAGGTGGTTGGCTTGAAGGTTCGATATATTCGATGCAGTTAAACCGGTCGAAACAGTCGGCAGAGGCATGTCATTCTGCAGTTTTCCCGAATTAGTTTTCTTTGTCAATTGCTTGTTTAAGTTCTTTGCTAGGTTCTTTTTACTGTCGCTTTTCTTATCGTTTTTCCTGTTGCTTCTGGTCTTGCGAGATTTGGAGACAGAATTATCCGATAGATCCTCCATGGATACACTGCTGGATCTGTCTAAATGACTTCCTGAGTCCCGACGCCTTTTCCCTGAGGAGGAATGTCCTTCTTACTTTAGTGGATTTACTCTCTTCATCCTCCGAAAAGGGACGTGCTCTCGAGGGTCCCCCATCGCGACTCTTGAGGGCTACCGAGGCTAGACGGCTATCGTTCGTAACAAACTGCGTAGAATCTTCAGAAGCCAACGAGGGAAACGAAAACACCAACGGTAAGACGAAGTTTTGAGTATTTGAGAAATTGACTAAATTATCTAATTTAAGTAGGCCAGGGGCCAATAATAACTAAGAATTTAAAAAGAAGGTAAAAGAGAGAAAGATTATAATCTGCGAGCCCGAGTTGGGGATATGGAGAAGCAAGCCTCCCTCCCGACGTCCGTTCCACTCCACCGCTCGACGAACTCTCCTTATTGCAGGTCTCTTCATGATTTGTGTTACTTGATGGTCCGCCATTTTGCTTTCCGGACATACAATTTACTATAGTGCAGCAGTAGCCAAACGAGGGTGTGTCCTCAAATGCCTTACGCACCCTGTAGCTTTTCTTTTGCGTTCCCCTCATCGTTCCCCATGCAATGGGAGAGGATAGAACAATATCAATGTGATCATTGTTACATGCCAGTCGCCTCCTGTCAATCATGATCCCCCCTTCCTCTAACGCTAAGCACTCATCATCAATGAGCAGTGAGTTCATGAACTGTCCGGGAGTTAACACGATATCATCAGCTGATGAATGAGAGTGTCAGCCTTAAGCTGTTGGAGTGAGAAGTGCAATGACGAGTGATTCAACATGGACCATGGCATGTGTGTGACAAAATGGAGTTGCAAATGGATATGTATGGCCATCTAGTGACAAAAATGGTGACTACAACCAAATATGAAAAGTCAAATTCAGAAATTTATGCCAAAAAAAAACTTTAAAAAAAACGCAGCTGAATTTTGCCACTAGAAGGCGCAACGTGCAAACGGGTCACATGACCGAAAACCACACCCGATCCATAGAGAAAAAAAGGAGTTTTTACTTCCTTTCTCTATGACCCGATCACACCCTCGGAAATCGAAACCGCACCAAATGTCATTGATCAAGGTCCCTCCTACTATTGACCGTTTCGATAACAAAACAACGCGTCACAGAAAATCACGTGACCGACCCTACGAAGCCCTTACTAACTTCCGTTTCAGAGAGAGCATCAAAGGATTTAGTGTAGTTACTACAGACAGTGTAGTTTAAATTACAAGTGTTAGGCAATTTTTCTGTTTAAATTATGTCAAGCACATATTTTAAAAGTTTGACCGGCGTAGCCAGCGAACAAAATAAGCAGAAATTAATGTTTGAAGGGCACGAATTGCCAGATCCCATGGATGAGATGTTAGAATCGCTTTTCAAGAACGAAGTGAATTCGTGGCCTACTCTAACAGCAATCGATCTGTACGATTTCTTTGTGAAATGAATATTTCTTTGTAATAATTGCATATTTTAAAAATAAACTTGGAACCCAGTCAGGCTGTTTTCATCACTCGATGGCATTTCTGGATTACAAATAATGATTTATTATTCTAACTAAAGGTGCTAATATCAGCTACAAATAAGCGATTTCAAGCGAATAAATAGAATACCTGAAATAAAATGACGGGAGCAGAGCGTACTATGGGGAGTAGGGCTCCAGTCTTTACGCCCGACAGCGGCAGCCCAAGCTTTACGGCGGGCATCGTCTTTTGGAAATGTAAACATACGAATCTGCGAAAGTAGATTAGTTCCGCAGCGCATGCTGCATCCCACGGCAGCACAACCCGAGCCTGGCCCCTTCCTTCGTGCTTTTTATAAGCTTTTTATAACTTTGCTGTGTTAGTTTGTTTAGGTCAAATCTTGTAATCAATATTAAACCAACTTTCCGACAAGCTAGGGAGCTGCAATTTGACACACTTATGCAGAATCGATGACAATTTATGATAAAGAAAAAAATTTTCAAATCGGTTCATTGGTTCGTGTTCTAATGATACTAACTCATTACTACGAATTGATTGTTGTAACAATTGGACATTTCGTTATGGCGAGAGGTAAATGTATCTATTGTTTATTGTTGCAAAATTAAGCTGTATTGTTGCCACTAAATAAAACATTATAAAAGCTTGGTTTGATAAAACCTTTTTCCTCTTAACTTGTTTATGAATAATATCGTTTTCCATTTTAAAACTATGCACTGAAATACCACTGGATAAATGGCGACGCCGGAAGTGTGGCTGGGCTTCAGAGGACAACGGATGTCGCTGCCGCCACCTGCATAGAGCTTTCCGCGAAAGGGTCAATAGTGGCTAGAAGAAGTGTGGCAACGGCTACTACTCGCAATGCTACGTGGTTGATTCCCGATTTGATGATAGTAGCGGTGGCGATGCAATCGACATAGATGCGAGTTACGCGGGAGATGTAATCTTAGATTGACGGAGTTTTTTTTCAGCTATATTACGGGGGAGTTAAGTTTATTTATAAAAATATATTATATTTTTAGGTAATTGTCTTCCGTAGAACTTGAGAATACTCTTTAATGTTGAAATATAAGATCAGATGTATGAAGGTATCCATCCCTACTAAGATAAAGCATGGAATACGAGCCCTTTCGAGCCAAAGGAATTAATTTTGAGTAACTAAGCATTAAACAAAGATCTGCTAAATTAAGTCTAATAAACTATAAACATAAAATCTAATAATATAATGCTGTACACAGCTGGCCACCTCACAAATGATAGAAAATGAATTTTCACAGATGTTACAGGTGAAAAAATTCAAGAAATGAGGCGTTCGTCCCTCTAGCTCGGAAGGTCTCATATGTGAAATGCACAATATTGAAAACTACATAGATATACAAAAAGAATGTTTTTTGTCATATAAAATTCATTTATCGCATGATAACAACCAAATTAGTTTTTTATGTGATGATAGAAAATTTAAATATCAGATATTTTAGGTTAATAGGTTTGAAAGAAAAATTATTTAAAAAAAGTAAGATATATAATAAATTTGTATTTAAAGCTGCTTTGACTGCATTTTGTTATTTAAAAATAAGGAATTTTTAAAAATTATTCTGATTTTCTTAGATTTTGCATAAAGAGAAAAATAAATGAGAAATATAGACAGTAAAGTGGTTCTTGGGATTTTAAAATGCAACAGTAAGAGGGGAGGAGTGCTATTTTATTGCAAAACTAAAATCAGATGAAGAAATCGAAAATTTATCTAAAGAAAATAACTCAGTGTGAAACGGTCGTATATTTCTCTATACCAAAGATAACTGAAAAAGAATAAAATCATTTGAAATTAAAAAATACTGCAAAATCATCTCTAAATTAAAAACAAAAAGGAGGGGGTCGAAATATTGTTAAAAAGGTATATTATTTCATGTCCTGGAATGAAAATGAAATAATACATCCAATTTTTAAATTTTACGAAGAAATTAATGGAGCCTTATTGATGGTAAAGATCTGGATGTTTAGCTACTATGTAGAGAGCCTTTATAATTATAAAGGCTCTCTACTACTATGTTGATGTAGCTGCCATCTGGCGGCATCATCATTCTAGGAATCAGATTTGAACGCTCGCTGCCAAATCTTCTAACCACTATACTCCTATTACGCAGTTTTCGGCATATGTTTTTGTTTGGAAATAGTCAATGTTTTTGTTAATAAGTTGTATACGACAACATAACTGAAATCCGATTGCAGGAATGAACTCTTGAGAAACAACTGGTCTAATCTAATATGCTACACGACTCCCTTCCCATTTAAAAAAATGAACCTTGACCCAAAATGGCGGATTTCAAGATGGCGGCCAAACTCCAAAACACTCTCAAAAGATAGAGTATCTGTTCTATTCCATGCTGATTTTATACACAGTTTCCGAAATACAGCTACATACAATGACATTTGACTCGCCTGTATATTGTTTGTGTGATAATTTGCTTGTGTAAAGGTGGAAAATGACTAAATGAAGGGAACTTGTAGAGTTTGAGAGAGGAGTATTAATGGAGAATACCACATTGCGGGTATGTCTATAATTGAAATTTCAGGAAAATTATAACAACTTTCCAATATTGGTTATATCAAATTAAAGAAATGGAACACTATAGGCACCTGAACATGAACGCCCTACATTGGACGATTTCTAAAATTCGCCGGTCATATTGAAACGCAAGGTTCATAAAACCCGCTAAAAATACTCCATTTCACATGACCTGTCACGTAGAGAATTGTTAGAGCAGGTATTAAAATTGCTAGTATTCGAACAGCGAGCTAAAAACATTCGAGTTATGCCACCGACTATTTACAGGTATTGGAAGGGCCACATGACAGCCCTTTCCACCGTCAAATTCAGCCTTTCCGAATTATGAAAGCATGCAAGAAGCGAGGCTTCGTAGTTTCCAAGAAAGGGATATCAAGTGTTCTAAATAGCATTGGCAAAATCAAAATCAGCGCCATTCCTGAAGGTAAAAAGCAGGCCTATCCGAGACTATCCAACGTTTTTCTGCAAAGTTCGAACTGTCGTAAGCGGATGTAATCCACCAACACATTGGACCATTGCACAGAAAGTAAGGGCAACTGTGTACACTGTAAACGATTATCAACTGAAGAAGCGACACAAGAGCCACGTTCATAAGTTGTTGCTGCGTCATGTTCAAAAACAACGGACCAACTGCCATAAACTGTATGAACGATATCTGGCGGATGAAAAGTGGAAATATGTGATCATACTAGATGAGGCGATGTTTATTTAAGCGACTGCAACAAGAGCGGAGTCATATTTTACCACCCAGAGGGTTCTAAGAATTTCAGAAAGTGGTGCCGTGAATGCAAGGAAACATTTTCAAACTATTTCATGATCGTGACGGGATCTAACGTCCATACTTACCCGTGATATCTCCGGTTTGTACGGTACAGAGGTAAACAAGGCATGGCTGCACTAAGACAAGGCGTCGAGTCACACTGCCGCGTCAACACGCCTGTAAGAAGATACCGGAATGCGCTCCATTCCATTCAGCGACATACCCGTCAAGTCGCCAGATATATCGCCTATAGATTTTTGTGGCTTTTGGCCTACTTAAACGAGTCCTCGGAAAGACGACCGCGAACAGTGGAAGGTCTTTGGAAAGCGTATCATTAGGAGTGGCTACGATTTGATCTTGGTATCCTGCGTTCCAGCCTTGCAGTGGAAAGTGCGATGTAGAGCAATAGCAGTGATGCATGGCTACCAGATGGAACACACTCGATGGTAGCTAAAGGGGTTTTCCACCTTTTATGACCCTCTGTAACTTGTTACCATTTACTTGTTACACTCTGTAGCTGCCTAGTAAGAAATAAACCAAAATTTCCTGCAACAACTGGTGTCCTCAATGCCCAATCGTGTGTTCAAATTAATTCAGAAAAATGGTGGATTTACTGGGTACTGAAGTACCTGGCTTTATAATTTTTGGACAGTAATTTTGCTTATGATTTTCAATTGTTGAATTATTTTTTTATTGTGTAATCGTTTTCAGTGTTGTTTCGGATATGTATGTTTCTTTTCAAGTTGGTGATTAAGGGTTTATTTTTGTTGTGTACACTTTTTAAAATAATGTGTACTATTTTTGTGTAAATAATGTCTGTGACTATACTTTTTCAACACGCCTTAAGTAAATACCGATTACTTACCGAAGAGCTGAAGACTTCAGATGCTCCAACAAGGATTCCTCAAGACATTAGAACATCGAACTATAGGACAATTATAGACTGCAATGCACAATTTCAACAAGTGCCAAGACATATGAATGAGATGAGATTTTCGGTGGACAGGATCTGTAAATAATTTATATAAAGATTTAATCAATTCAAATGAAAAATTTTCATTAAGAAGGCTGTTCTACAAAAAAATCTTCACGTCCTCAAACGATATACTAGTAGCATCGAAAAGTTCCCGGGATCGTGACATGCAGTAAAATTGAGGAGGTAGTTTGTGCAGTAAAAATTCGCAGATCACGCTCGAACGTGCTTTGACGCGATTTAAAGGAAATGCTGCGGTGCACGGGACGGGGCAGCCTGTTAACTGGTAGTACAGAGTAAGCATCGCATTCTGTGGATTTCGCTACGTAAAATGTCAGTTATGGAAAAACGTTCGAATATCAAAGATTACCATCGGACTGGTCGTCCATCAACTTCAATCAATCCATCTACAATTAATCTTGCGAGCAACATCGTGCGTGAAGACAGACACCAAAGTATAGAGACAAAAGCTGCTGCGATATCCGCACTTCGCACCGTTCCGCAAACTGGCTTCGCAGAGTGTTTCTAAGTATTATACAGATGTTGGCAGAAGTGTGTTACTGCCCAAGGACAGTATTTTGAAGGAAATGTTGTTTGAATGTTTGTATTTTTTCTGTGTGCTGAAATAAAAATTCAGGGAAGTGTTTGAAGCTACTAGTAAAAGCACTGGTGGAGGACTGGGAACTCATGTCCATTAGACGTAAGTTGCCAGAACTCAGCGACTTCGAACGTGGCATGATCATCGGATGCTACCCACCATCGTGGAAAATCAATTCATGATATATCCGTATTGCAATTTCAGTTTTATCAAAAATATATGAAACCCACATATAAAACCATCTTTGGGACGAATTAAAAACGCAGGGCTCGGACCAGGATTCCTGCTTCTTCAACCTTGCAGAGATACGAATTGCAATAGAGGAAGAATTATATAACATCCCTGAAGACGTCATTGTTATGTTATGTTCGCACAACGCCTTAATCACGGTTAAGTAACGACGGTTAACGCTTGATCCCGATCAAGTAGAACTATGCGGCCTGCTTCGGTTACCTAACAGCGTTTACAGCTCGGTTAAGAGTCGGTTAACTAACCGTGTTTCAGAAACCCGGTTAGTGACGTCATATCCCGGTTAGCGTAGCCCACGAGAAAGACAGGCCGGGGCACTTAAAAATCACATGACCAAAGTAGATCGAGCAACAATCCACTCTTCATTGTTTCCATCTTGGATTTCAACAATCAGCGTTTTCGTTTGTTGGAAACAATGAAGATTGGATTGTTGCTCCATCTACTTTGGTCATGTGACTTTTTAGTGCCCCGGCCTGTCTTTCTAGTTGGCTTTGCCGGTTAGCACCAACGAACAGAAAAATAAAACAAGGCGATCAAGCGAAAGCACAGCAGCGAGTGATCTTATGAGGAAACCAAAGCGCTTACTCGTATATACGTTTGGAGCACGGTCTATAGATATTCATCGAGCTCCATTGTTAAAATGAAGCTAAAGTTTCTAGCTCCCGGTAGGGCGAGAACTCTATTGAAAAAGTGGCGCTGCATGTACAATCTGCCCAACTGCGCCTGCAGCGCCACCCTATCGGCAGACAGAAACTTTACTTTCGTATTCAGTTTTAATGAAAATCTCTATCGCAGATTGCGGTCGGCTGTAGTGCGATATATGCGGCACCTGGCGCGATCTGTTTTCCTTAGCTTCTCGAAACTATGGAAATGGCCGAAGCTCGATGACCATGAATATCTATAGATCGTGATTTGGAGAGAAAAGTTTTCAGGCTTGAGAAAGGCTAAACGTAAATGCCACGTGTGCGTCACACTGAAGTTCTGCCAAGAGCACATAACCTCGTGTGCTCTTGGTTCTGCTCCATTCGTCGTAATTTCGCTAACGGCAAAATTTGACGCCCGCGAAAGTCAGTTGCTACCCTCACCGCCATCTGTTGACGCAAATGCGAAAAAAGAATCAGAGAAAACATCATTTCGCTTGCTAACTGTCATATCCCTTGAAAGGAATGCAAACGGAAAGTGCTTGGATTAGCCGTGATCAAGGCGTAGTGCAAACAGCATAGAGTTGATAAAAGTCGATGGGTACAAGGATGCAAGCAGTTACCCAAGCCAGAAGAGGCAATACAAGTTACTAACAGGCTGTTTTGCGTTTTTTCGAGTTTGTTAATCAAGATCTTTCACCATAAAATATACTGTCAATATAACCGTTATACAAGCACCTGTCTAACGACACCACTGTTAATAACCCTAAAGTCGTACTAAAACTTTAAAAAATAATAATAAAGCGAATACGCACTTCCACAAAGTTGTAGCTGAAGAAGGAGTTTGTCCCCGAAATGTACATCTTACAGTAAAAAATTAGTGGAAATGTGTATTTGCTTTATTTTTTTTAGTGTTATATCCACAATCTATATTCTAAAGTTGTATATTTTGATACACTGAAGGTTGTACTTTAAAAATTTGCAGGTAGCTCGGTTTATTTGTCCGCCAGAGTTTGGTTTGGTTTATTTGGTATTAACGTCCTTTTCAACTGCTGGGGTCATATCAGGACGGGACCGCAAATTTTGCCTCGCAAGGGTTCTTTAACGTGCAGCCGGCAAACGACGACACGGGACCAACGGCTTTACTTCCCTTCCGAAGGAAGTGCGTGATCTCAGGATTTTCCCCCTGAAAAAATCCTCGTCGTCCTCGGCCGGGGTCGAACCCGCGTCCTCGGGCATCAGAGGCGATCACACAACCGTCCGCCAGAGTAAATTACGCTGGTATTAATCAAAATAGTTTTATTTCTTTACACACTATCTACCAAAACGTAATTGGGCACGCCCTGAGAGTAGATTAATAGATTTGCTCAGCGGTCGTGTGACTTAAAGAGCACATGACACCAAAAATATCGCTATCGAGATAATAAATAATAAGAAAGAATGTAACATTAAAAAAAAAGTTTTTATGGAAAAAAGTTACAAATTTTTTAAGAAAGAGGCAACAAATAAGCGAAATGTGGGGCCCCTCCATTCAAATACGTTAGCTGCCCGCGACGTCATCTTTGCTATGCCGAGGCCGACGAGATTAATAGGCACTGTAAATCTCGTCGGGCCTGTGGCTTGTGACCCGCGACACGGCCTATAAATCTCGTCGACCTCGGTTAGCAAACCTGACGTCATAAGCAACGCCACTGCGAGAGTTTTTGACAAAATTCAAAATGAATTTATATTACCGGAAGTGGCCTTTAAATTATGAATTCTTTATTATAAAATTTAAATTTAAAATCAGGAAAGTATTCAAAACTATATGAAATCAACTTCCGATTTGGTGTCATTTGCCCTTTAAACGTGCTGCATTTACGCAAAATACTATTGTAAAAGATAGCGGAATTCGACAAGGGATGCCACCTTAGTGGACCATCTAGCAGAGAAATTATTGTCTAATTAAAGAGACTGAAATCGACTGTAACATTCACCCAGCGTTAAGTGGTGGATTAGTTGGTTGGTTGATTAGATTTTTAAGGGAGCGTCAGCAACGAGATCATTTGGGCCCATCCATAAATTTAAGAAGCAAAATTTATTGTATCATACAGTCCAAGTTACATGCTTTTTTCTAGCAAGATGATAGATAGGTGAATGTTGAGCCCTCGAGAGGTTAAAAAAGTCCGCAAGAAAAGTCTTCATTTAAATTACTGTTAGCACGACTTACATTCCCTGCATTGTCCGCACAATAGACCTCTCTCAGCGTTTACAAACAAACGTTAACCTGACATCATATTTTTTATGTGCGCGCGCACCTTGGTAGGTAAAAAAATCGTCGCGATTGCTGTTTTTAGGTGGTTTTGGCTGGCTCACTTTGATTGTTCGACAAAAAAAAATGAAAACTTGTGCAACTAGAAAAAAAAATTATGCATTGGAGTGGCTTTTTATAACATTCTCAAAAGCCATTCATTTGAAAAGAATCGAAGAATATTTTGACTGCAAGCTATCGATAAGAAGGATTGAACCCCCACAAATGATTGAAAATATGTTTAACATATTAAATTTTCTAACTGAGGGCGGAGATCAAAACGGCCAGATCATCCCGCTTTTTTACCATCAGCGATGGTTTGGTTTGGTTGATATTAACGTTTCAACAACCATGGCGTTATTATCAGGATGGCGTTATTATCAGGATGGCGTTATAGGGGCCACAAATTTTGCTTCGCAAGGGTTTTTTAACGTGCAGCTGGCAAACGACTACATGGGACCAACGGCTTTACTTCCCTTCCGAAAGGAAGTGGGTGATCTCCGGATTTTCCCCCTGAAAAAATGCTCGTCGTCTTCGTCTGGGATCGAACCCGCGTCCTCGGGCATCAGAGGCGATCACGCAACCACTGAGCCACCGAAGCCGATGACACCAAAATAAAAACTCTGCATCAGATCAGCAGTGATTGATCGTTATGAATGCTTTCAAATTTGTGCGAAAACATACTTAGCGTTTCGATGAGACAGCTGTAGATATCGATCCATACAACCTCCGGCCAAAACGCAGGATTATTCTACGAGCAATTTTCCGCAATTATACGGATCAAGCAAACTGTCTCCTTTACTCAAAGTTTATGAATATAAGCTTGTTTTTCTTCGTCCGGCAAACAAGTGAAGTTAGCCATGCTTTATTACAAGCCAGTGAACGTGCGTGGCCTATGCGTGGGGGACGGTGTTTTGCCTCCCAGGATGCACGCACACCAGTGCATGACGTCCACCGATATGAGGTCTATATCAGCGTTGCCAATCTAGAGCATTTCCCTCCAGATCTGGCGGATTTTTGACGGCTTGGAGGGCAATCTGGCGGGAGGCAAAGAACGAAGGATTTTCTGGAGGATTTTTTTTTATCTAGAGGGAATGACGGAGGATTCTTATTACATATTATATTAAAATATTAGGCTCGTTTGTTGACTTTGTAAGTATCGTGGCCTTCGAGATATTAGATTTCCGCATCAGGCTGGAAATCGCGTTTCGAGCCATTTTTAACTTTTGACCGCTGGTTGTTTATAGGGACGTTGACACCTGTGCGAGAGCTTCCATGCAGTAGGGAGGAAGCAACTGCCTCGTGAACGTACAGTACTGTAATCCGCACAACGGTCTCATTGCCGCAATGACAACAACAACAACCGTTCACACAATTAACGGACTTTGAACGAGGTCGGATTATTGCCCTCTCCGAGGCTGGATGGTCAACCAGACGAATTGGTGTCCATGTGTCGCGGGACGCACAGATGGTAGGCCAATGTTGGAGGCAATGGCGAGAGAAAGGACATGCCAGAAGACCAGGCTCTGGGACCCGGAAAAGCAAGTCAGCTCGTACCGATAGGCAGATACTGCGAACAACGCTAGCGGACTGAACCATCACCCTGCGGCAGCTGCGCGACAACATCACTATTCCCTGTACTGCTCCAGTGTCAAAGCGACAATAGCACGCCGGTTACACGCCGCGACATTGTCTGCCAGGCATCCATTGGTGTGTCTTCCTTTGACACCTGAGCATCGCGCGATACGACTGCAATGGTGTCATGAACGAGTGGGCTGGCGAATAGAATGGCGCTCAGTGCTCTTCAGCGACGAATCCCGCTTTTGTTTAGACACTGACGACAGACGCGGATGGGTGTGATGCAGACCATTGGAACGTGCCAATGAACAATGCATCCGGTATCGCCATCGTGGACCAACACCCGGGATCATGGTCTAGGATGCCATCGGCTACGATACCAGAATGCCTTTAGTCACCATCCAAGGCACCTTGACAGCAGCACAGTATGTCACAGATTCTGCAGCCCGTATTAGTGCCCTTTCTGCACACCATGCCCGGCGCAGTCTTTCAGCAGGATAACGCCAAACCGCACACAGCAAAACATGAGCATGGCATACCTGCATGTCAACTGCCTGCCATGGCCCGCGAGGTCCCCAGACCTATCGCCAATTGAGCACGTGTGGAACATGGTGGGATGTCGTTTACGATCACCCCGCAATCTCCATGAACTGACACAGCAGGTTCACCAGGCCTGGGTAGACGTACCCCAAGATGACATTCGCTACCTATATGATCACCTAACCTGCGGCTGGAACAATGCATCGCCGCTAGAGGTAGTGCCACAACCTACTGATGCCATTTTCCGTTGGGACACCCTGTACAAACGAGTGGATGTCTTGGCTCCATAACGTAATAAAGGTGTTCAGATGTATCTCTTGCTGTATACCTACTTTTGGCTGATTCGGATAACTCCTTGTAGGTGGGGCAATTTCATTGCATAGCAGTGTAGCCGATTGCTTACTGTATAGTAGTCGATAGCAGTGTCAAGCGCGTGGCCGTTATAAGAATATAAAGTCTACCAGTAAACGAAGCTTAAATTATCGTCAAAAGTACCGCAGTGCTTGGAAAATGAAGACATGTTTAAAGGTCAGTAACAAACATTTCACATATGATAATGAATTAACGATAATGAATAATAAATTCCAGAATGGATTCGTCCTGTGCAAGGTGATCCTTTCCATGGATACTGCAAATTCTGCAACATGCAGTTAATTCTAAAACAACAAAAAAAAAAGATTTAACCGATCATGCTGCAACAGTAACCCACAAAGCACGAGTGAAAACACTAGGCTTTGTTCAGCCCGTTGTAAATTTTTTGCGGAAACCTAAAGCTACGACTGAAAAGGAGGTACGTAAATTCGCATTTTTCTATTGATATTCAGGTGGTTCAGGTCTATTTCTTGATTACATTTCTTTTTTAATTCAAGATTGAATTGAAGTTGGCAGCATATATTGCTAAACACACATCAACGCTTTGGACCATTTAATGGACCTCTTGAAAATATTGCCAGTTACTGAAGTTTCAAGTGTTAACCATCTGAAAAGCATAGGTTTGCATCGACAAAATGCACAAGATTGATCAGAGATGTGTTAGCTCAATCATTCCACAAAGAGTTAGTTGAAGATGTAGGCTCATCAACATTTAGTCTAATTCTAACAAATGGCTTGGCACAGTGATCAGGTATTTCAATGAATTTAAGCAGATGATAGTTACCACACTTTATAGTTTAATTCCTGTTCATGACAGTGATGCTGAATCCATAAGCAAAGCAATTATTAGTGCGTTAGAAGAGGATGGTTTGGCAATCTCAAAATTATGTGGACTAGGTGTTGATGGTGCAAGCGTGAATGTTGGCCTTCACCGTTCTGTTTCCACATTCTTAAAAACTGAAAATCCTGAATTGGTAGTTATAAAATGCGCATGTCATTCATTGCATCTGAATTCACCTAACGGCAAGTAAAGCAAGTGAATGCTTATCACCTGAACTGGAATACATAATTCGAGAGACTTCCTGCTGGTTTAGTCGCAGCAGCAAAAAACAACGTATGCAGCATTGTTTAAGGCTATCAACGAGCACAATCCCCTCAAGATGGTGCGACAAGCTGACACTCGTTGGCTTGGCTTTCATAATGCTGTTTCCCGTGTGTTAAACCAATGGGATAAATTAAAACTGCATTTTCAACTTTCACAGAATGCTGAAAACTGCTATACTGCAAAACAGCTTTTTTAATGTTTAACTATCCAGGAATAAACTATATAAGGGTGATAACACCTTGGGAACTTTGCTAGGCTTGATAAGATTTTTCAGAGTGATAACACGGACTAGACAAAACTGTTGAATGATTTGATAAATTATTATTACAGTTTGCTACAATTATTTATCATGCCCTCTGTACTAGCAAAAGTAAAGAGGAGTGATATTCTTTTATTTGATATGTAAACAAAACAATGCCAAAAACAATGTAAACAAAGTTGTATTTTGGTTACGACTTTGCAATGTTTGAATCCAATGTTACAAACATTGTTGGAGTCAACCAACGTTGTAAAACATTCCTGATTGAACTTGCAAAAGAAATTAAAACACAACTTCAAGATAACTTTGCTAACTTACTGTTGATTGAGCAACTATCTGTTTCAAATACACGTGATCCTAATAAACCATCTATTGTTCCGTTGGCTGCTGCATTTAAATCCATTTCTAAAAACATTGATGCTTGTGAAAAGGAATGGAATGGTTAGCTTTTTGTCAAAAATTTATAAAACAAAAATTTTGTAGAATTTTGGATAGAAGTCAACAGGGAAGTTAATGCAACAGGAGAAAAGGTTTTTGGGCATGTGTCTACATTAGCCTTGTCACTTCTTGCATTGCCTTGGTCAAATGCAAGTGTAGAGCGAGTTTTTTCCATCTTATCGGTTGTCAGGTTTAAACTACGTAATAGACTAAGCATTAATACAATCGAAGCAATTTTGCAAGTTCGATCAGGTTTGCATTGGAGAAACCAAACTTGTGTAACATTTCAGCCATCGCCCCAATGTTGATAGCATTCCCTGAAAATTCTAATTTAGAGAAAGTAGCTATGGAGGAAGAGGAGTTTCTTGATAGAGTGTTCTCTACTGAATTGATTGTTTAGACACTAAAATTGAATAAATGTATTTTTGTTCTGTTCAAAGCAATTCTTTGATTATTCAAATTGAACAAACAGTTCTAGCAAATGCGCGGAAATTGCAAATTTTTGAGTAATCTTATGTGAATCTTGATGAATCTTTGAGTCTGGAGGATTTCTGGCGGATTTTTCACCAATATTTGGAGGGATCTTTTTCCATCAGGCGGCAACACTGGTCTATATGCTCCTTCCATACTGTGGCGTGGTCGATGAATAGTAGAGGTGATGGCAGACGAATCAGAATTGATGAAAACATCCTGATTAAAGTTAGCTATTGGAAAGGTTGGATAATACTATATAAGCTTACATGTAATATTAAATCAGGAATAGATGAAAGAGGGCATTCATCCATTCCTGATTAAACTTTAAAATTGGGACACGGATTCTCAAATAGAGTTAATGCGCTCGTGTTAATTCTAACTCGTTAATTCCCGTTAAAGTAATGAAAATTTACTTGAAGATAATCTAAAAACTTAATTGTTGAAACCAAGAACAGATGAAACCGTATCTTCATCTGTTCTTGTTGAAACTTAATTACTTTAACCACTGCCGATATAATAATAATAATAATACAATTGACTCTTTAGTTTTACTTATTAAAAAGCAAAATAAAAATGATTACCTTAAAAAATTTGGACAAATGTATTTTAAGTCATTGTAAACAGAACCAATGTATTGTTTCCTGTTAATTTTTTAAAAGCGATAACATAATTTAGCAAAATTTTCAACCGTCCTGGATGTCATGTCATGATAGCATTATTGCCTACATTTGCGAGTGAGCCTCCTTGTTTTAGGTGTGTGCGAGATTATATTAGAATGAACGTGGCTGAGCATTATTGTTCAAGTACCTCGTCACTACAAGATCATCGATGACGTCTGTCTCGAGCTACCAACCATTCAGTCATGCGGAGAACAATGACCAATACTTAAAAGCACCATATTTGGATTTAGGTTTTTATTCATTTCAAAATATTTTTAATAAATACTAGTTCATTCCCGTTTAGAAAAATAACTTCCTTGTTTATTTGAATTTACCCATCATCCATCCGCTACGAAATTCTTACTCCGATAAGTGTGTGTTTACAAATATTGAAATAAAATTGAAAATTAAATACTATAATTCTGGGGAAAAGTATGACTCCCCTTATTTAATTTAGCAAACAGGTATTATTTATTTGACTTTAATAGTATTGTCATCAACTCAAAGAAAATAATTTGGGAATTATTGTTAAACCAAGTCATTGTTCAATTAGGTCATTGTTGCGACACATACAGAGAAAGAAAGAAAAATAGACAGATAGAGAGAGATAGGCCGTGATCACCGAGAGAGAAGGAAAGCCAAACAACTGAAACATCATACATTGTTACATCATCATTAGTCGACCGAATTTAGGGGTTCTTATTGGTAGAAATAGGATTGACAATGGTCGACTAATGATGATGTAACCATGTATGACGTTTCCGTTATCAGGCCTTATGTCTAGGGTGGCGTTCACTTATTCACTTGGAGTCACTCCGAGTGACTCCCGTGACTCTGAGTCATTCGGATTCCGTTTCTTTATTTGCTCTGAGTCATTTGGTCTCCGTTTCTTTATTCGCTCGGAGTTAACTCCCATGACCTCCAACATCAGGGTACGCTCGGAGCAACGATATGAAATGAGCCATTTCATATCGTTGGCTCGGAGTCATTCGGAGTTTGTTTCTTTATTCGCTTGGAGTGCGACTCGGGTTAACCCCCTTAACTCCTACTTTGAAGTTGGAGTCATCCGAGTCAAAGAATTTAATGAGAAAGACGACGCAACAATGAATAGTGCCACTTATGCCACAGATGGTTTTTCCGCGCCAGGGCAACGCCTCCTAAAGATAAGGCCTGAGCGCGAAAATGTCAGACATTGTTACATCATCATCCGAAGATACGTTTAATTGCATTTTAGGGCTTATTATTGGTAGTAACGCGATTAAACGTATCTTCGGATGATGACGTAACAATGTATGACGTTTTCGCGCTCAGACCTTATCTTTAGGAGGCGTTGGCCAGGGCCTGTCTTTCACGTGGGCTACGGTTGACTCTGAGCCATGACGCTACTACTCCGATCACGTGATCACATTGACTCGAGAAAATAAGTGAACGCCACCCTAGATGGTGTTGACATGACGACTTAACAATCGAAGACTTTCATTGTTATGGCCATTTATGAGCAGTCGTAGCCAACGAGAAAGACAGGCCCCGGCCAACGCCTCCTAAAGATAAGGCCTGAGCGCGAAAACGTCAGACATTGTTACATCATCATCCAAAGATACGTTTAATTGCATTTCAGGGCTTATTATTGGTAGTAATGCGATTAAACGTATCTTCGGAAGATGATGTAACAATGTATGACGTTTTCGCGCTCAGGCCTTAACTTTAGGAGGCGTTGCCCCGGCGCGGAAAAGCCACTTGATCATAGTAGTCCGGCCAACAATTCAACCTTCATTGTTTCACCAAACGAAAAAGTATTGATTGTTAAAATCCAAGATGGAAACAATGAATGTTACATTGTTACTCGGACTAGTATGGTCAGGTGACTTTTCCGCGCCGGGGCAAAGCCTCCTAAAGATAAGGCCTGAGCCAACACCTTCTAGACACAAGGCCTCGACACGGAAGACTCTAACGTCAAACAGTAGGCAGCAAGGCCAACTATAAGGCCAAACAATGTAAAAGGTGATTTTCGACTGCCCTGGCCTGTATTTATAGTTGGCCTTGCTGCCTACTGTTTGACGTTAGAGTCTTCCGCGCCTAGGCCTTGTGTCTAGGAGGTGTTGCTTGAGCGCGAAAACGTCATACATTATTACATCATCATGCGAAGACTTAATTCAGGGCTTATTATTGGTAGAAATGCGAATAAATAATTCGGATGATGATGTAACAATGTATGATGTTTTCGCGCTCAGGCACGGCCTTCTAGAAACTACCAGGCCTGAACATGGAAAAGATAAAACATTGTTACGTCAAACTGGTGGTGCTATTACAGAAGTTAGTTCAACGTCACAATCTTAGTGCTTCAACAATACATTACTGACGTCATGTTCAGGCCTGATAGTTTCTAGGAGGCCGTGGCTCAGGCCTGATCTTTAGGAGGCGTTGGCTACGGTGAGCAGTATCAACACCTCCTAGAGAGAGAAGGCCTGCGGACAAAAGGTGTATACATTGTTACATCTTCATCAAGCGGCCAAAGTTACGATTAACAATAGGCGCTTGATGATGATGTAATAATGTATACACCTTTTGTCCACAGGCCTTCTCTCTAGGAGGTGTTGGCAGTATTATCTATCGAAAAATGGAAGGAAAAATTCTGCGATCTGGATTCGAACCAGGAACCTCGACTGTCATGGTCGACGCCTCTACCAATTGGGCAATGTTTGGAGGTCATCTCCAATATATAATTAATTATTTAGCAGTATAGGGAGAAATATCAAAACATAAACATTGAATATCCGCCATCTTTTGAGGGCATCGAGACTCATGGCTGCCATGGCTCTGAACTTATCCCATTGTTATACAATACATCCAAACACGCAACACTCGTTACCATCGTTATACAATAACAAGTCGGGCAAAAACGGCGCACTTCGATGAGTAGCAGTATAGGATTGCCTTCCTCTTGCCCCCAAAAAATGGCAGCTGTACCCATCATTCAATGCGAAGATATTTTCCCCTATTGTCAATTTAGCCTTTTTTCATGCGCTTGTCCTTTGTTGTATGTTATTAGTAAAAATTAAACAATGCACATCAACCATCTAACGTTCATCTACAAGTCTTTAATTCTCTTCAAAATCTCTCGTCATTATTCATTGGTGAACTTTATTTTATTATTCATTATTTTATCTTTTCCATTTATAAATAAGTATAAAATCATTCATTAATAAACAACGTATTTTATTACTCCATTAATTAATGTATAATGCACAAAACAATGAAAATGAGCTTTAAATTAGACACACCCCTGCTATATTGGTAAGACTGCTTGTGAGCGATTCGAGATGCTTTTCCAATTCGCAACCTCCGGAGGCACCAGAAAAACTTGAGCATATAAAAATTAATAATTATGCCGAACTTAAGTTGAAGTTTCGTTGGCATCGTGCCATTGCCTACAACAATGGAAAGCCAACCAATAATGGTAGGCTATGATCGTGCACTTTCGAAAGAGAGCGGCGGCCATGTTGAGTGGTTAAAAACGCATCGCCAGCTTTTTAATGACTCCAGCTTCAAGAAACAAAATTCGATAATTTGAGCTGGCAAATGGTCGTGGTCGGTTAAGTCGTGAAAATAGGAAGCTCTCTAAGACTTACTGAAGATTGGGGAATAAATTAGGGATAGTATTATTTAAATATTACAACAGGATTAATAATTAAGGTGCATTTATCGGTGGGGAAGTTAAAAATAAAAAAAAAAAAGATCAGCTGAATTAAGTATCAGCGGAAGGGATGGAAGCAGAATCGCCGGGAGTTGATGATCCTCTTCTGGTAAATATGGAGACGGAGGAGGAAAATAGAACCAAGTTCGAAAAGGGAGGAAGGCAATCAGAAAAGAGGACGCGTTAACAAAAAAGGTAACGAAGACTATAGTAACTAACATTCTCCCACAAAAACGAACCAAGGAGATAATGTTAGAATCTATCAGGAGAATATCATGAAGGCGCTAAAAATGGCAGCCAAGCCGTGGCTGATATTAACGATCTCACTGAATGAAGAGAGCAAAAATAAAGATAAATGAAAGAGGTCCCCACTATTGGTCTGATTAGAAAAATCATCAGCTCTCTCATAGGAGCCTCTCCCCGCATAAATAGGCTTCAATCGGGAAAGTTCTTAATAAAATACAACACCATACAATAAACAGAAAAGTGCATTAAAAGTGCAGAAAGCCCTTAAAGAATGTGAAATCTGGTTTAGCAAGTGGCGATTAAAACTGAATGTCGACAAATGCAAAGCAATGTTTATCACTAAGGGCCGGTTCTACCAACCTCGGATAAATCCTCAGATAGAATAAGTACTGGAATAAAGCTCAGATGAGTCAAAACGGTTCTACCATCCTCAGATAAACACCAAAATAAACTAAAGATATCCCGATAAAGTTATACGGTTCTCTAGAGGTCGGATAGCCACTTTATTCTTCGGATAGTGAATCGTTTCGCTCAAATTTACGAGCGTTAATGGCGGTATTTCCGGTCCGCTTCGATTTGAAAATGCCTTCAAAACCATAGTATTTCGTGTTATATAATTACCATTTTATACCACGACGGTAGGAATAAGTTTTAGCGTGCAAGTGAACAGCAGATTAAATCTAGATTACATGCCTGTATTTCATTTTCAATAATCGACAACATAGCCCCCAAAAGGAGAAACGAAACGAAAGTTTTGCGTCTCTGAGGTCTGAGTTGTCCAGCTGAATTTGTTTTTCGCGTTTGTTTTTTCTGCCGTGCCGCATTTTAACATCAACACTGACTGGAAAACTTTTGTTTTTTTTCCACGATAGAGGGCTTTCTCTTATCATTCTAGGTAAAGTAGGTATTATCTAGTGCTTTAATTGTAGGCTATGTACTGACTGGAATGAATACTTTTGTAGTGCAACACTGCCTATTGCTCATGGATCAACACTGCCTATTGCCTATTGCACTTCCAACTTTCGATACATGCAGTCAGGGAGAAAGTGAAGTCTAAGGCTAAGGTGAAGAAGATCAAGTGGTTCTAACTAAAGGACACAGTTTTAAGGCACAGATTTAAGGAAGCAGTCCTGCAGAGAGTTTCCAGGGATTTTGAGGATGTTCAAGAGTGGTGGAATAGAAATGCAGAGGCCATTAGCTGTGCTGGCAGGAAAATCTTGGGGGGAAACAACAGGAAAATTCTGAGAAAACAAGGAGAGTTGGTGGTGGAACCAGGAGGTGCAGGCAGCAGTACAGGAGAAGAAAAAGGCTAAAAAGAGGTGGGACTCAACACATGCTCCAGCAGACCTAGAAATCTTTAAGATCAAGAATAAGGAGGCAAAGAAGAAAGTGACACAAGCGAAAGCCAAAGCATGTCAAGAGATGTACGATGACTTAGAAACACCGGAAGGGCAGAAGAAAATATATAGCATTGCCAAACACAGAAGCCGGACAGCAAAAGATATCACACACGTCAAGCAGGTCAAGAAGGCCAATGGAGAAATCCTTAGGAACACTGGGGCGATACAGGATAGATGGAAAGGGTACTTTGAGGAGCTACTAAACGTAGAGAATGAACGAAACCACCATGAAGATGGAATACCAAATGAGGGACTGACAATAGACATCACAAGGAGTGAGGTTAAGGTAGCACTGAAGCAGATGAAGAGAGGGAAAGCAGTTGGATCGGATGGATTCCCGGCTGAAGCCTGGAAGGCCCTTGGAGAGGAAGGGCTGGACCTGTTACGGGATCTCTTGGTGAAGATCTACAGAGAAGAGGAGATACCAGACGAATGGAGAGAAAGTATTCTTGTCCCAATCTACAAAGGTAAAGGAGACATCCAAATGTGTGACAATTACAGAGGAATTCAGCTAATGTCACACACGATGAAGACCTTGGAGAGGATCCTGGACAAAAGACTGAGAGCTGAAGTTAATATTGGGAGTCAACAGTTCGGTTTCATGCCAGGAAAGTCAAGCATTGATGCAATCTTTAGCTTGAGACAAATGATGGAGAAGTTCAGAGAGAAACAACAAGAACTCCACCTGGTCTTCATTGACATGGAAAAGGCATATGACAGAATGCCAAGGCAAGAAGTTTGGAGGAGCCTCAGAGTTAGAAGCGCACCAGAGAAATATGTCAGGTTAATTCAAGAAATATATAGGAAAGCCAAGACGAAAGTGCGAACCTGCCTGGGAGAAACGTCTCCACCAGGGCTCAGCACTGAGTCCTTCCCTGTTCAACATAGTGATAGATGTAATATCAGAGAAAGTCAGGGAAGAAGTGCCTTGGAACATGCTCTATGCGGATGATATAGGTTTATGTGCAAGATCTAGAGCAAAGGCCGAAGAAAACCTAGAGAATTGGAGGAAAGCTCTGGAAGACAGGGGACTGAAAATCAGCCGAAGCAAGACAGAATATATGGCCTGCAACATAGAGGCCCAGAAAAACGAGGAGCTGAAACTGATGGAGACAGCAATCAGGAAAACTGACCACTTCAGATACCTTGGTTCAACAGTTGATGAATGGAGTGAGACGGGTAGGGAAGTGACTAGCAGAATATAGACAGGTTGGAAAAATTGGAAAGAAGTCTCTGGAGTCCTCTGCGATAAGAAGATCCCTGTGCGTCTAAAGGGCAAAGTTTACAGGATGGTGGTGAGACCTGCAATGCTCTATGGAATGGAAACACTCTCTCTAAAAAAGTCCAATATACAAAAGATGAAGGTGGCAGAAATGAGAATGTTGAGATGGATGTGCGGAGTGACACGATTAGACAGGATTAGAAATGAGCGCATCCGGGGGACAGTGAAGGTTACAGATATTGAAAACAAAATCCAAGAAAATAGACTGAGATGGTTTGGCCATGTAATGAGAAGAGACGAGGACTACATTGGCA
Source organism: Rhysida immarginata (assembly GCA_023313115.1). Lineage (NCBI taxonomy): Eukaryota > Metazoa > Arthropoda > Chilopoda > Scolopendromorpha > Scolopendridae > Rhysida > Rhysida immarginata. Next base: position 1,633,284 of record JAHWFO010028926.1, on the reverse strand, counting down.
AAAGAGCTATGAACATGAAAGTGGAGGGAAGGAGAAAAAGAGGACGACCCAAGAGAAGGTGGCAAGATATTGTGGACGAAGATCTGAAATCAAAGGGACTCAAAAGGGAGTGGACAGAGGACAGAAAGAAATGGAGAAAGTCATCAAAAACAGCGAGCCCACATAAAAGTGGGAAAAGCTGAAGAAGAAGATTGCATGAATTTGGCTACAGCTCAAACTTGATAATGTATTTTAACGATCGTACAACGTAACAAAACTGTCAGCTAATGTTACGTATTTGTTGCTGAACAGGTAATAGTAGCTGACAGGTTTGTTACATTGTACGATCGCTAAAATACATTGTTAAGTTTGAGCTGTAGCCAAATTCACGCCTTAGAGCGGGCAAAAAAACGATGCTTTAGTAAATGCAGCAATCAATTGCTGGACTTCAACAATGGAATTCGATGCCCTAGCACAGACCAGGGGATTATAAGACTATGCTAATATCTAGAAAAATAAGGGGGGAATATCAAGGCAAAAATATGGTGAATGGGTGCATTGCCATGGTGCATTCATGTACCACAGTTTCAGAGTCCAGTCACATTATTATGAGCACCAGCTAATATCCTGAATAACCGCCTTTAGCGGCACGAACAGAGCTAGACAGCGTGGGAGTGAGTCATTAAGATTCTGGTAGGTTTCTTCTGATAGCTGTTCCCATGCAGGCTATAAAGTTTCCGATAGCTACTGAAGGATACGCGATCGTCAAGGTAGTACTTGGAACTCTTGGTCGTGTTCTTCAAGCCACCCCCGAACAATTGCAGTCGTATGAAACGTCGCATTGTCTTGCTGGAACGTGCCATTCCCCTCTGGGAAGATAGTCGCCATGTATGGGTCTATTTGATCTGCAATTATGGATAGATAACTAATCGATTAAGAGTGCCTTCCACAGGTATCACTGGGCCCAGACAATGCCATGAGAATACTCCCCACACCATGATGCTACCGCCACCAGCCTGGATTCGTTCAACAATGGTTGCAGGATGCTTGTTCTCGAAGGTTACTCCCTCACCCGCCAACGACCGTCACTTCTGTGGAGCAGAAATCGTGACTCATCGTGAAGAAGGCAACCTTTTTTCCGGTCAGAAGTGGTCCAGTCTTTGTACTGTTGGGCAAATTGAAGCCGTTTTGGGCGATGAACCTTCGTCAGCATGGATGCAATGACCATCCGTCTGCTACGGAGACCCATATGTAGCAGGGTCCTCTGTACTGTGGTTTTAGATACATGTCTGGTAGCACCCTCGTTGGTTTGAGCGGTAAGTTGGTCCGCTGTAGCTCTTCGGTTGGCCTTCACACACATTCGCAGCCGACGTTCACCTCTTTCATCAATGGCACGTGGTGCTCCACAATTCCCTTACCGTTTATTCTGAACGGTCCCATTTTCCCAGTCATGGTACACTTTAACTACAACAATACGAGAACAGTTCACAAACTGCGCGGTTTCCGAAATACTGCCACCCTTGGCCCGAAAGCCGATTATCATCCCCTTTTCCAGATCTGATAAATCACGTTTCTTACCCATTGCAGCATTGAGTGATGTTTTTAACATAGTGGAAACCTACCTTATATAGTCACCTAACCAATTCCCAACACGTGACACAGTTCCTCGGCTGAGCAACCCCGAAGACAAATGTAGGGATTGTCATAATAATGTGACTCGACCCTGTATTTTACTTTTTGGTTTGGAAACAATTTCTGTAACTAAGATGAGCAAGCAGAAAATGAAGGATTACCTTATCATTAGCATCGTAACTAACTTGGGCCAAGATGGTTCTTCCACAATTTCAGTGAGGTGTTTATTTTAATAAACACGAGGCAACAAATTTTAATTAAGTCTGTGTTTATTGAAATATTCCACTGTTTCTGTCAGGAATTTTAAATGCTGATTTCAAATATGGCATTTATTTGTGTATATCATCAAGGGTTTTAACAGAAAATAAAATTTAAAAAAATATTTCACCTATTTTGAGCTATTAGGATCAATACTTCTTCGAACACAGTAAATACAGAGCTAAAAAGTAACATTAGAACATCTCATTCGTTTGTATACGTTAGCATCTTGTCTGACTGAGCCCCAAACATAGTCACCCATCATTGCTGTATCCCATCGTTTCGTGCACACATTTAGCCAAATGTTCCTGTTTTCCACCGAAAATCACCTAAATGGGTGGATTTCCAGTTTCGAGCACACGTTTGGCCAAATGTTGTTGTTTTCCACCGAAAACCACAACATTCGCCGTGTTCCTCGCTTTCCTTGGTACTTCTTCTTCATAACTTTTATGTCTTGATGAAAGCGTCCGCCGTGTTCCTCACTTACATCTCCCAAATTAGGTTTGAATAAGTCTATATGTGACTGCAGATAATGCTTTTTATTGACATTCTGTCCCAAGATGATGAGTCATATATTGACATTCAACACAATCAAATATGCGCAAGATGAGTCATAATTCTGCAACCGTCGACAGTAGAGTGGAATATATATCATTTTTAGAATCAGCGTCACCGAATCCATTAAGAAAAAGCATTGATAAACAAAACGTTGCTATGCGACTATTGCTTGGATGCCTCAAATAAATCGTCTTCATATGATAGCATTTTAATTAGATAGTGAAGCATCTTGGAAAGCATCGAGAGCTTTATTACTGAAGAGGGCCAAACGTCCATATTACTGAGATTTAAAAAAAAAAGTTCTTGCTCTACTGTTGCTGCAAGACATCGAAAGTTATTTAAAAGAGATGGTTCTTAAAAATTTTAATTTTAAAAATAAAACACTTCCCATACCGGGAATCGAACCCGGGCCTCCTGGGTGAAAGCCAGGTATCCTAGCCACTAGACCATATGGGACTGACAACTACACAGCAATATCTAATAGAAACGATATTTGCCTGGTAATAAGAGAAAACAGCCAAGAAACTGTGGACACAATAATCAATGGTAATGTTATACCTTTTCAAATCTCTTCATCTTTGCGACAATGGGGAAATTCAAAACAGGAAATAAACAAAAACTAAAAACCGGTTGATAATGCGCAAGCTATCATTACAAAAAACGAACTTAAAAAGTTTATGCGGAATTCGATAGCATGACTCGGTGAATGATATTGTAGGAGCAGGTTTGAGAGATGTGCTAGAGGATGTGTATGAATAAGGACAAGCTTGTGGATAGTGTAACAGATGCTGAGGGTAGGGCGGAACGGGATAATAGCCTAAGAACAAATCAAAATATAATCAACAGTACATGCCCTAAGTACACAATTTTTTTATACACAAAGTAAACATAAATTATTGGTACCATATAAAGGGTACGTTATTATAAATGCTATGTCGACCGGGTTTGCAACAATGAAAAGAGAAACTCTCAAAGCTCTTATCGGCTGTCATTACGTGACTGATACCAGCATGCAATGATATCAAAATGGTGACTCCCGAGCAGAAAGCATTAAAAACTCCGATTAAAAATCAACGACATTACCGTGAAGACCCACCTGAAGAGAAAATCCAAGTATTATACGGGAACTTAAGCGGAAACTCAAGAGAAATTGAACATGTAGTGCAGACACAGTGTAAGATTAGGTGAGTGCACACTATCGCAAACGAAGGTGATAAGTTCTGTTCTTCTTCATTGAGCAAACAGTGAGCAGCACTAATTACCTGGACATGCTGGAAAATTGCGCATTACAATCACGGAGAAACATCAACCAAGAGTGTTTTACCAACAGGACGGCGCACCACCCCTTTAGGGGCTTCGTGTTCGGGAGACTGTATCACCATATCCCAGCAGATGGATTGGATGATGGCACGATCTCTTGGCCACCACATTCACCTCATAACTCCCATCAGTATTTTCCTGTGACAGTATATTAACGATAAGGTTTATAGCAGGAATCGTCCAAACAATCAAAATCAGAATATACAGGTGTTGGCCAAAATTATAAGATCTTTGATTTTAGATGTTTTGTCGAATATCTAGAAAAAATACTTGACGAATTATCCTGAAACTTCAGGGGTGTAAAAAGCATGTTACACTTCATATATATCAGCGAAGGTTTTGTCCCGAAGGCAATTAGGGGACCAGCAACAAATTGAACAAAAAATGTTTGGATCGCCTGTAAACAATAATGTTTGAAATGCATTGTAGCTGTAGCATATGATTATGAGGCTTCTTTTACTTATCTGTGTTCATTTGTATGATTTCTTTAAAAAAATACCGAAATCTTTTCGTAAGTTTTTTGTTGATACGAGGGGAGATCAAAAAGTAAGTTGCACTAACTCGCCGCAGGAGCGCGCTGTGTGTCGCAATCTTGGGCAAAGCGGAGAAAGGGACATTAACTGCGCAGACGTCGGATAGGACGGTTGCTGTGGTTTCCCGTCGT
>JAHWFO010028926.1:1584529-1628473 GCA_023313115.1 Rhysida immarginata | reverse complement strand
CGCTGGAGATCCTCCATAGGGCTGCTGCCCCCGCGACCCTAACGGATAAGCGGGTTTGAAAAGTAAGTAACTCTTTAAAGGACGTCAGCCTCTATATTCTTCGCAATAACTTCTATAACAAAAAAGAAAAAAAGCAATTCGAGTATTTTTCTTATTTGGAAATTCAATTCCCTAACCCTTATGGCATTAACCTTAGCAAAGGAAATTCAATTCCCTACCATTTCCATATTTACCTCCCGTTCCAGCTATTCCCTAATTTGTCGCAGGCTTTCCAAGGCCCTTGTCTGTTTCTATAAGTTTTCCCTCCCCTCGCCTATCTTTCTTATCAGTTTTTTTCCACATTCTATTGACCGTTTCGATAACAAAACAACGCGTCATAGGAAATCATGTGACCGATCCTACGAGAGCCCTTACTAACTTCCGTTTCAGAGGATTTAGTGCATGTAACTACAGTGTAGTTTAAATTGCAAGTGTTTATACAATTATTAGGCGATTTTTCTAAAGGTTGAAATTTACTATTATTATTATTGTTATTAAAATGATAAGACGCTAGGTGGCGTCAAGTGGCGGTTGGTCGTTCACCTCGCTCTTCTCCTATGTCAAAGGATAAGAAAAAAGGCAAGCAGGGAACCATAGGTGTTTGTCCTGCCTGCAATAATTCTATTTATGGGCGTCAACCGTATCTCGCCTGCACAGGAATTTGTCATTTTCTTTATCATGCAAAATGTGGCAACGTAAAAAAAGAAGACGTTCAACGAGTCAAGTCATCATGGCGTTGCTTCAACTGCGTTGGCAAAGTCGATAATGTTACTTCTGAAGCTCTTGAACAAAGTCTTAGCTTTTCACACGTCTCGACCAATTCAGATAAGTCAAATCTTGATCAAGTTTTAACAGCTATACAGGGGTTAATTAAGTCAGTATCTGAAATTATTACGTTAGCAAATAAAATTCAAAATGAAAATAGAGAAATTAATAGGAAGTTAGATAGAATTATAGGTGCGTTAGATTCGAATAAAACCTCGTGTGCTTCACGTGCGCGCCTTAATTATGCGGATGTGGTTATTAAAACTTTTTCCCGCGATAGCTCTTCAATACATGACGATAATAAGCAGACACTGCAGACAGACGAAAGTCAAGTTATTGATGTCTCACCCCTGCCGCCGTCTAGTCGGACGAGTGCTCGATTTAAATCTTTTTTGATCGGTTCTAATTCAGCGAATGGAAATTTAATCAAAGCCCGTAATGTCAACGCAAAAGATAAAAGATTATTTGTTACTCGATTGCAGCCAGATATTACTGTTAAACAACTTTCTGATTTTATTTCTGGTCTCTTACCTTCACTGGTTTTAAGCAATTGTATCAAGCTTAAAACGAAATTTCAAACATATCCCTCATTTGTGCTGTTTCTTAGTGAGTGTGGCTTTAATTTATTGTTTGATCCCTCCATTTGGCCGGAGGGAGTGCTTCTGTCGTCGTTTATTGGTAAGCAACATGCTAATCAAATTGATTCGTCCAAAGGTGTTAACTCAGCTTCGGAGAATCAAGCACACGTGTTGCATGCCAAGACGGCTGATTCTAGCCTGGAGGAGGCTGTTACTATTCAAGATGGTTAGCGGCATATATTATCAAAATGTGCGCGGCTTACGCACAAAACTAGCACAAAATTTTGATTTGGTTAATGCTAATCAGGAATTTTTATACTGTCTAACTGAGACTTGGTTAAACGAGTCCATCGCGGATTTTACCTTATTTGGAGATAACTATACAGTGTTTAGGAGCGATCGCACCACTATGAATCGCGGCGGTGATGTGTTGATTGCTGTACCTAAGAGGCTAAAGGTGAATAAATGCAGATTAGCTACGACTGTTGAACAAGTGGATCTAATTGCCATCGAAATTTTTTATCATGGTTCGTCGGGTCGATCGTCTTCGCTTGCTATTGTAAATGTTTATATTCCGCCGACGTTACGCAACAATGACTTTGAAACACTTCTCGAGGAAATTTCCGATTATCTTTTTCGAACTCACTCGATTGCATTATCGTCGGAGATTTTAATTTCTCCGACGGTTGGGAACAGAGTCATCAATCATATTACTGCTATCAGAGAAATCTGATTGTTAACAGCTGGTTAAGTGAGATGGACTTTGTTAGCGCCAATCCTATACGTAACAGGCATGGCGGTAACTTAGACAAAATCTTTACGAACATTGATCTTTCCGTTACCAAAGCGGACACTGCTCTGGTTATACCAGACGACTATCATCCGCCCTTGCTTTTGCATCTGCAAGTGACATGTGAGATACAATTCCTTCCTAGGGAGTCGGATTATAATTTTCATCTTGGAGATTATCTGAATCTCTATTATACAATATCAAATAGTGATTTCCATCGAGCTTTGGCGTCTGATGACGTTGATTTCATTTGGGAGTATATCACCGCAACGATCAGGTCAGCGATTCATAATAATATTCCAGTGCATACGAAAACCTCCAAAGCTTATAAACGTAGTGACAGGCACAGGAAATATCCAACTTTCCCTGTCTGGATATCAGACCATACTAAAAATGCCTGGCGTATCAAACAATATTGGCATAAAAGATTTAAAATTTCGGAGTCCAATTATGACTATATAGAATCCAGAAGGGTTTTTAAGAGTAAATGGATTTCTGATCGGCAATTTTATTTTAGTAATCTCGAGGATCAGATCTGTACAAATCCGAAGTCCTTCTGGGACATTTCTCGTAAATGTCTTAATCTGATCAAACGTAAGTCAGCGCAGCTCAACAACGATGAGCGTTTTCATTTGGGCATGTCTTTTGCCTCTTCTATGGACAATGATACTATTTTAAGGGCAGATGTAGCCACTTTTACTGATTGCTGGAAGCATATCAATGTCCCGTTTCGGCTTAATACAGTGTCTGTGGAGCAAGTTATGGAACGAGCCAAAAAATTATCCGCGTCTAAAGCCTGCACGTCACCTAATATTCCTGATTTTATATTTAAGGGCTGTTTAACTGCCTTTTACGCACCTATTTAATACTTCTCTGAACTTCGGCCGTTATCCCACTGCTTGGAAAAAGGTGACTGTTCATCCCATTCCGAAGAAAACTGAAGCGTCAACGCAAAAAGCATATAGACCAATTACTTTGATCTCTTTTCCAGCTAAACTTTTAGAGACACTTGTATCGGATCAAGTCTCACAACATGTTGAACCGCGCAAATGAGGAACCGCGCAACATGTTGAACCGCATATTCCTGATGCACAGCATGGCTTCCGTGCGAATAGAAGCACACAATCGAATCTCGCGACTTTCTTACATTACGTAACTCGTCACTTGGATAATAGGATACAGGTTGATGCTCTTTTTCTGGACTTTTCCAAGGCGTTCGACAAGGTAAATATCACGGATGAGATAAAACGGATGCGCAACTCGCCCGATTTTTCAAACTAATTTTAAGTGATTTTCTACTGCAACCACTAGAGGGGGACTCGTAGCCGAGAGAGACAGGCCTAGGCACTGAGAAATCTTCTAACTATAATCCAACCTTCATTGTCTCCATCTTGGAATTTAACAACACACCATTGTTTTTTCGTTTGTTGGAAAAGTTATACGAGTGCACAGCATTTCGAAGAAAAAATATTTCATGAATAATTTAAAACAAACTTTGAACCACTAAGAAAGTTTTATTTGTTGAGTTGTTTATTAATTTTTAGTTTAGGTGAAGTTAGGTATGGAGATATTAAATTCAATTAGTTGTACTTGATAATATATTCTAAATTTTATAAGATAAAATAGAAAAGATTAGCAAATACTTTTTAAAGTAAATTAGAAGTTTTTAAAATAACTCTTATTATTAAAATTTTATTAAATGTGCTATGTAGCGTAAAATATGATATGCAAAAATTTGCATGTGTAAGCGATAGAATTGTATGTTATATTTAATAAAATTATTTTATTCGAAAGAAATTTGTTTGTATTGACTACAAAAATTTAATTAATGAAGTTTACAAAAATAAATAACTTAATCAAATGAGCATATGAATTAAATATATGTAATAATTAATAAAACATATTTAATTTGTGGAGTAGGCTGCGAGGGGTGTTTATAAGCAGCCCTTGAAAGTTGGCTGCCAGGAATACTTTTAACTTTCTACTGCAACCACTAGTTGGGGCCACTAAATTCAGTTTAAATGTAATCTGTTAAAGTGTCGTATCCGTTTTACCTCATCCGTGGTAAATATCTCCTTGTTGATTGCTAAGTTAAAACCAATGATATATACAGAAAACATATATATCATTGGTTAAAACATATCGTGTTCTCCGATATTGCCTTGGAGTGGTTCAGTTCCATGTTAAAGGCAAGAAGTTTTAAAATACGATTTCTTGATCAGCCTGGCTGTATATTTCCCATCAAAAGTGGGGTACCGCAAGGTTCCCCACTTGGTCCATTATTATTCAATATTTTTGTTGCGGACCTTCCGCATGCACTTGCATCATTTCGATCAAAAATACTGATGTACGCAGATGACGTTAAATTATATCATGCTGTTAATGGCTGGCATGCCTGTAAAGAATTACACGAGGCATTGTTGCGTGTACACCAATGGGCTAGAGACAACGGTCTTGAATTAAACGCTCAAAAATCTTTCGTCGTCTCGTTTGGACTGTCCGTAACTCCGTTTTAATGCCGTCCTCACCAGAACTAACACTATTAGAGATCTGGGTGTGATGTTGGCTGACAATTGCTCTTTTGTTAGCCACATGAACCAGATATATTTGGACATCTCTAGACGTATAGGGATGATAAAGCGATCTATACATTTTTTTTCTAGTCCAAGAACTTTGAGTATTTTATTTAAAGCTTTTGTTAGTCCCAAAATTTTATATTGCGTTTGGATTTGGTTCGGCGGCAATTTTCAGGTCCTGAACAAAATCCAACGTAAATGTGTCAGTTTTAATTCCTTTGTGGCAACTCGTATGAAAAACATTAACTCGCTATCTTATCAATATAAAGATTTTAACTTAAACCGCATTATAAGTAACAATCTTTTTAATATTTTATTAAGCGTTTTTCATCACAGAATTGCGGTATTTACTTTATTTTCTGATTTTAATTTTCTCTCATTAAAGGCGACTCGTAGAGGCCATACTATCAAACCTGCTATTCGTTGGAATTCGCACATTGCTCGGATTAATCCTATTAACAAATTAATTAAAAATTACCTCGAGAATTTTAAGGACGTCAGCCTATCGGACTCTAGCGATCTTCATATTTATTTATTCTCTTAATTTGTTTTAGTTATTTTAACTATTATTATTTCTTTTTCTTCTTCTTCTGTTCTTTATTAGTTTATATGTTTCATTAACCCCGTTTTGGGCTTCGGCCTGTTGGGGGGCAACAAACGGATTCATCCTCCGGTTTATCTGGCGGATTGTATCCCTGTAGTTGCTACATTATTATAAAAAAATTATTATGCATCTCAAGAGGATGTTTACATTAGATACTTACAAATTACAGGCAAACACCTTTTCATTTAAAGAAAACTGCAAAATTCAGAATACAGGGCGTCTCAAAAAAATGTATTCAGAGGGTGGCTTGAATTACAGAATACAAATGTAATTAAGAAAACATCTTCGCAAATGTTCAAATTCATGACCGTCATTGTCCAGACAAAGCTGATAACGCACACCAATGGATTCGCAAACGTCACGAAACAACAAAGTGTTAGTACATTTTTTTGAGACACCCTTTTTATTTAAACTTTTTCAACACACGCAGTTCAGATAACTTTAAAGTGTTTGACATGTTTTTCTTCAGACAATTTTATACATGATAAAAACATCGACAGCATCACATCACCATCGTAACAGGGACCGGAAGTAGCAAACCAGTCAATGCGACGACAAAGCAACAAAAAACAAAAGAATACAATAAACACAAGAGCCCTTATGAGCTCTTGATAAACAAGTATACAATAATAATCAATGGGAAACAAACTCTTGTCCACAAAACAGTTTGTCTATTGTGTGGAGAAGAGTTTGTTTCCCGTTGATTATGTCCCTATCCACAGTTATATCTAGATTCTCAAGCATTGACCCTTTCGAGGAAAGCTCTATGCAGGTGGCGGCTGCGACATCCGTTGGCCTCTGGAGCCCAGCCACACTTCCTGTGTCGCCATTTTCCCATGCTAAACAATACTGTGTAGTGAAGTGTTATATCAAATAGATTTAATACATTTTTGAATGAATTTAATACAATTTTATCCCCTCAATGCAGAAATACGGAAGAATAAATATTTTTAGTATTACTGTATTTATTTTAGTTAAGTGTTACTCTTGTTACGTTTGTGTTATTTGTTTATGTTACAAGCTTGTTTTCTGCAATTGAATTAAAATAATAAAAATTGATTAAAAACAAAGTTACAATAAAAATATTTTTTTTTTTACTTAATTTAATAATTAAACTCCGTTTACACTGAACTAAAACATGCATTATATTTATTTAAAATGGGTAAAAGTCCCGTGTAGCATCCACTAATCTTCACGGCTGACATCGATCAGCCCCGTCGCGTTTATGCTCTGAATTTATTATCGTAACATACCTAATTAATATCGAAATGATTTATCATATTATCGAAATTATATTTTAATAAATTTGTGCAGGAAAGAACTGACGATGAACTTCAGTTAACGGACGGTCATTCATGTCGGCCTGGCCGCTCATCATTCAACAAATGAAGAACTCTAAATAGATTATTATAATTATATACTCATCATTAGATGATTATAATTACCTTGTAAGTGGAAAACTAAAAGAAATTATCATGTCAAGGAGCTACAGGTGAGTGAACGATTTAAGCTTATTGAATTATCATGCTAATTTTAATAGTTTACAAATTGGGTTCGTACAGTTTTACAAAAATTTCATACATTTCTAAATAGATTTAATACAATTTTAAATGAATTTAATAGGATAAAATGAATTATATTTTAAAAAATTTACCCGAGAAAAAAAAAAAATCACGAAAATTTCGTGACAATGAACTTCAGCCTGGCCGCCCATCATTCAACGTACACCGTCAGGGTACTTTCGTTATTTTTTTCTCGCATAAATGTCCTAAAATATAATTCATTTTATCCTAATAACTTCATTTAAAATTGTATTAAATCTATTTAGAAATGTATGAAATTCATGCCTTCTGTAAAAACTGTATTAAAGTTAGCACGATAAATCAATAGGCTTAAATCGTTCACTCACCTGTAGCTCCTTGACACGATACACGAGGATTTCTTTTACTTTCCCACTTACAAGATAATTATAATCATCTAATGAAGAGTAGTACTTCATTTGTTCCTTGGCGTAGAAACATATTCGTTCCACAAAGAAATCGTACAGATCGAGTGATGTTACTCTGGGCCAGGAATTCACGTCGTTCTTGAAAAACGTTTCTAACATATCATCCATGGGATCTGGCAAATCATGCCCTTCAAACATTAATTTCTGCTTATATCGTTCGCTGGCTACGCCGTTCAAACTTTTAAAATATATCTGCTTGACATAATTTAAACAGAAAAATCGCCTAATAATTGTATAGGATCAACTTATTATGTTTTACTCGTTGTATCCTCTCTTTCATAGTATCGACTTTTTTTTTTCTTTTAGGAAAAACACTTGTTAAGGCATCTCTTTCGAAAAGATAGTGGCCCTGAAAAGGGCCTTTTTTGAAATGGTATATGGGATCGATGGGTGGTAAGCTTACTGGGAGCTGGTGTACTTAGTGACGGCTTTGGTGCCCTCAGAAACAGCATGTTTTGCCAATTCGCCAGGCAAAATCAGTCGGACGGCAGTTTGAATTTCTCGGCTACTAATGGTCGAACGTTTGTTGTAGCTGGCCAGGCGAGACGCTTCAGCAGCGATTTTTTCAAAAAGGTCGCTAACAAAGCTGTTCATAATGATCATGGCCTTCGTAGAAATACCTGTATCAGGGTGGACCTGCTTTAACACTTTGTGCAAGTAGACTGAGAAACTTTCAGTTCTCTTCTTCCTTCTTTTCTTGTCACCCTTAGGGGCTGTAATCTTCGATGTCTTTCCAGGTTTCTTCTCTGCTTTTACAGTTGATTGAGCGGGCATGATTGTATTGTTCTGATGATAATTCCAAATCGAACTGACACAATGAGTGACCTTTCCAATGCCTTTTATAAGGCAGCAGGGTGGATTCTAGGTCGACAATCGCGGACCACATAGAAAGCTATATGATGTAATTCCGAACTTTCTAATTGGCCGAATGCATTAAATATTACGTTTTCGGTTTTCTCACTTTTAACCAACACCCCCTCTTTCAGGGGGTGTTGGGTAGTATTGTAATTTAACTCTTTCTGCTCCGATTTTAAAAGTTAACAACCTTTATTTAATTTTTTTATTGAAAATTTAAGCAGATGCATGGATTATAAAATTATTTATTAAATATGAATCAACTTTATTAAGGTGTGTCTTAATATCATCTTTTATTTGTAAATTTCGTAACTTTATAAACCTTTGTACATTACAAGTTCTTAATGAACAGAGTTGTGGTGGGTATATCGAACGTATCGATTTTTTTAAAAACCGAGATATTTAAATTTTTAATTTCGATACGTTTAATGTTCATTTACCGGTTCATGTTTTTAAATTTTTAACTTATTGTTTTGAAGTAAATGTGTTATCACACTTATTTAATTTGCTTATTCGTGTTAATTTTATGTATTTCTGCCAATAATTTTGATTTTAAAACAACAGATTTTAAAAATATCTTCATTTCTGCAAGGAGACTATTTATGATCAATGATTCATTTATAACTTGCTATATATCCTCTGTTCTTTGCACAAATAGGGCCGCCCCCCCCCCGCCCCGAGGGAATGACGATTTGTCAACATCATGCAGAATTGGTCAGTTTTAGAGAAAGTACAGTTAATGCAGGATTTAACCATAGTCTAAGAATGAATTTAATCATGTCCAGAACATCGGATCCCATCAAATTTTGGAAATCAATGGAAGCCATTTCTCAGCACTGGCGAAAGTTGCCTTAAAGCAGGGGTGACCAACCTTTTTTTGTCTCGGGCCAAGATAAATTTCTGAAGGTTTTCAGGGGGCCAACAATTTGTAATTCAAATATTTTAGGAAGCGTTAACCACGTACAATCTTACTTGTTAATAAATTTTACGGTAAATAGTTAATTTCGCGGGCCACATAAATTCCTTTGGAGGGCCGCATTTGGTCCGCGGGCCGCAGGTTGGTCACCCCTGCCCAGGGTTGCCAAGTCGGTCACCAGGTTTTCCACTGTTCCAGCCAATCAAAGCCACCAATTTTCCACTATGCTAACAAAAAAACCACCAAAAATTCCACCATTTATGATCTTGGTTATACAGTATAATTAAGATGCTAATCGTTAACAAATATGATTAATATAATGCAATAACCACACAAAAATTCATTAAAAATCTGATACAAAATTTATTGACTAAAAACACATTTAAATGCAGAAAACTTTAAAGGGGCCCTGCCTTAAAGTATTTATTAATCCCTGCTTCCTCCGTTTCATCAGGAAGATTATTTTCAAAAGGCGGGAAACCTATACAATGAAAAGAGAAATCATCTTCATGATAAACGTGCATCTAAAATTTTCGTTTTATACTAATCAATGAAACTTTAATCATGATCAATATTTATGATGTGGCAATAAACGTTTATTATTATAATGGATAAAGATTATTGTTTCTTCTTCAGTAATTGTTGTGGGTCATTTCATACGCCTATTTTCTAGTTCTACTTTATTTATGTGTATGGATAAAAAATATCCGTATTTTCAGAGAGTATCGATATTATTCATATCGTCTTTCGTACTGTATCGATACATTTCATACGATATACCCAGCACTACAGGGAAGCTTTTGTATTTTTGATTGAGGCTTTTCTGAGAATACAGAAGAGGCAGCAGGTTCCTCCTTTTATAGAAAAGAAACGCACGTTTTTTTATATCTTTATGTGTTCTTTTTATTTGTATCGTTTACAAAGCAGGGATGAAAGGCAAAACCGTTTTAACGGGTTCACATTGTTCGGTTTATAAAGTAAAAGATTTCTTTCGTAAAAAATTATTATTGTTGATATATAGTTCGTAAATTTCAGTGTGTAAATAGTCTACCATATTAAATACGTCGTGATTCATGTTTTGGTGATGAAAAGTCAGAATTTGTTGTGATCCTTAAGCTTTACGATTGTGGTTTTTTTTTAATCAACAAATACTGTAAACAGTTTTTAGGGAATGTCCATCAAAACCCCCAGGTATAAAACAAATATGTATAAATTTCTTTTGATTAATCAAATTATAAATAAATATAAGAAACTGAATATAACTGCCTTTATTTTAGCGCATTTTATTTTTGTTATGCTTGATATCTTGCTGTCCTCCACTTTCGCCCCTTAAAATTTTGCCCGTTACACTTTCGCCCCGGCGCCATTATACGGTAATTTCACTTTCGCCCTGTATATTTTATCAAGGCCCTGAAGAGAGGCTAAGGCTATACGCAAGTAACTTGAATACGACATAGCCAGGGTTTCAAACTGTGATGGTACCATAGTCTAAGGATGAGTGATGGACATAGTGATGGTACTCATTCTTAGACTATGATGGTACTTCAAGCAATGTTTTTCACGAATAATCACCCAATTGTTTTAAGTGGTTTTTAGTGGTAGGCGATTCCCTGAAAAATTGAATAGTATCTGAGAGGGTCAAAATCGATTAATCGATTCCTGGAATCAATTATTGCGAAAAATTGAATCTATTTTAAAAAATATTAAAATTAAATCTGTTTATTGTAATTTATTTCCATGGTTAAAAGAGTAGCAAATAAACACATAGAAGAAGCCATTCATGAATTTTTATTCAATAACAAACATGTTGTGAAGCAGAAGTATTATAACAATGTATTGTGAAGCAGATAAAAAAAGTTAGATTGATTGATTATTTGGTATTATGGAATCGAGTTTCGGAATCGGGAATCGCCCACCTCTAGTGGTTTTACACCTTGTATTTATTTAAAATACTTCTTTAATTAGTGTAGTATCACTATAACGTCATAATTATTGTAGTTATAGATTGATTTTTCTTCAAAACAGCACGAACGTTTGTTAAGGATTCATTGACAGTGGTACTTCAGTTTACTGTCCTTGTGGGATGGTACTTGTTAAAAAATTTTTGAAAACCGTGGGCCTATAATAATCAGGCTAACGACTACTGTGCGAACCATGGAATTTTAAATGAATGAAACATAAATGATTTAATAAATATTATATATTATATTATGTGTTAATGTACTTATGTTTGTTACTCATAACAGACGTTTAGGGAAAATGTGTTAATAAATCATCCTTTTCTTATTTTTAAAACATTGTTTGCGGTTTTTTTTTATTTCCTAAACTCTATTATTTCTTTTAAAACAATTTAGATTTTAGGAAAGCTTTAATTTAAATCGTTCTTAATTAAAAGGAGAATTTCATGGGTTAGGTTAGGCAAGTATTCTAAATAACTGAATTCTTAGTTTTCTATTTGACTTGTTAACCTCTCTGCAGGGTCTTTTTTATGAAAGTGGGTCTTAAAAGTATTTTTGCAGGGGGCCAAAGTGGAGTGAACCGATATCTTTACCCTGAGTGTCTTTCAAAACCCCCAGGTATAAAACCCACGGTGCTAAGTCCCAAGGGAGGGCCCCCCCCCCCCCCGAGGAAAAACGGGAACCGGACATTTGCCCCTAACTGCTTATACTGCTTCAGTATCCTTCTTGTTCAGAATTAATTAATAACTATAAAAGAAATACAACTAACAATTCGCATACAGGAAATAATTATTTTTTTATTAAGTAAAAGGTTAACAATAATACTAGAGTGTCAAAATGAAATAATAACATAAATACTATGTGAATAATAACTATAAAAGAAATACGACAAACTGATCACATACTGGAAATTAAATTTTTATTAAGTAAAAGGTAAACAATAACATAAATATGATGGTGTAGGACTTCCAATTCAATCGTATAGCATAGCCTATACCTTTTAAAAATTCTGGCAATGTCTTCCGACGGTTCACATATCCAAGCTGCCGCTGATGATCTTGCTCGGCACGTCTAATCCGTTTTTGTGGAGGTTGTCCGCGAGATGTACTCAAGAAAAAAGCTTCGACTAAACTCTAGACCTTTCCGTATATTCTCAATCGCCTTCCAAATGGTTGGATGTGCATGCCCGCCAAATTATTAAAAGAAGAATGCCAACCTACGCAAAAATTATTTGTTCGATCCTCGTCGTCGAGAGTGAAGAATAAAGTCTGAAAAAACAGCTGAAAAAATAATAAGAACCTGAGGTCCAAGCATCTATAATACAGCGTCACAGCACGCTCGAAGTCAATTATGATGGTTTTGGGATATAGACCAGACTGATCTAGACTGAATATCAACTCCTGGCATCGGTTGACTAATGCATTCAATAGCTCTTCGTGTATGTTTTGACCGGTTTGCTGAAGGTTTAAACTGAAAAGGTCTCTCTTGTCTGTCTTACTTAGAATCTTGGACAAAACCATTTTTACAATATGAGTATTTTCAGTGACTGATTCTTTGACCAGCTCTGTAACTTACAAAACTTAAAAAAAAAACCAACCCACATATCAATGATATCTCACAAAGAAAATGGGCAAAGTTTTTTCAGCAGTGTCTGTCTAAAGATGTATGTTCAGAGCTTTTTAGAATTTTTAAATTGCCATTCGGAATACATTGCCAGAATTTTTAAACCGTGTAGGCCATGCTATCCGATTGAATTGAAAGTCCTACACCATCATATATATGTTATTGTTTATCATTTACTTAATAAAAATTTAATTTCCAGTATGTAATCAGTTTGTCGTATTTCTTTTATAGTTATTATTCACATAGTATTTATGTTATTATTTATTTTTTACACTCTAGTATTATTGTTTACCTTTTACTTAATAGAAAAATTTTATTTCCTGTATGTGAATAGTTGTATTTCTTTATAGTTATTAATTACATTCTGAACAAGAAAGATACTGAAGTTAGGAGCAAATGTCCCAGTGGCAAATGACCTACACCCAGAAAAAACACAGGAGACATAACCCACAGATTGAAAAAACTTTTTATCATTTTTTTTTTATAATTTATAGATCATTTTCATCGAGGTTTTTCCTCTTATGGGTTGTTTGAACAATAATAATAATAATGATAAAGTATGTGGCAATTCCTTTTTTTTAAATTTTCAAAATTAAATTTGATATAATTATTTTTGGACATGTGGACACAGAAAATACTTATATCCGGTAAGAAAGTATTTAAAATTTACTATAATTTAACCATTTAAAGCAGACACCAATACAATAAAATTGATCAACCATGAAAATTTATAAATTAACAAACCATTACAATACAATTAATATACCTGAAACATGACTTAAACCTAAATCCAAGGGATTTATAAACGGACTAAGTCAAAAAAAATTTATTATAAACTCCTAAAACAAACTTAAAACTCTTCACTAAAACAACACCGAGGTTCCGAATTTTATTATAAATTGAAATTTATTATTAATTATTGTGGTATAAACTGAAATTACATCACTACAATGTCCTGAAAGGCCCGTGCCACCGAAGTGCGTGAACCCTTTGCTGTTAAATTATTTGTGATAATAATGACTTATAGTTTTGATTTTCTTTTATTAAAATGTCGACAGCAATTCAACCACGTTTCATTCATTTCGTTAAGAAATACAATACGTATATGTAGTGTGATGTAGTTCATTAATCCATTATTTGAATTGTTTTTATATTTGCGATGTAAGACATCATTGTTTAGAAAGTACAATAAATTTATTTATTAAATTAATCTCGAAAACATTTTTTAAAAGACGCCCCCCCCCCCCCCCAGGGGGGGAAAAAGTTGGGTAAAATTTTGGTTAAGTCGATGAAAATGATATACAAATTATAAAAAAAAATTTCATCTGTGGTTTATGTCCCGTCCCTTTCTGAGCTTTTAAGGGACTCTTGAGTTTTCTTTGCCGTTACGGGACACATGAGCGGAGGACAGTTCCGCGAAACTGGAAAAACAGATACCCGTCAGCGGAATTGAGGACAGATTGGCGGAAGGGGGAAACAAAAGAAACATAATCCAGCATTTCTCACCTGCAAAATAAATGCTTAAAAATAGTTAGGTAAAAAATATGTATAACGTAAGCCTACCTTATAAAATATAAAATAAGGTATGAAATACGTTTTAGATAAATAGGCCTAATCATGTTAACACTTGTGTGCAAAACACAGAATGTGTAGATAAAAATAAAATGAGCCACGTTTCATTTAAATAAAAAACTAAATTTATTATACTTTTCTTCGTCTTCATCTTCTGCTTTCATTATTAACATCGGAATTTGGACTTCCGTCCTCTTCTGATTCATGCCTTTCTTCTAATAAATTGGAATTATCTCTTAGAAATCCTGAGACAACTGATGAAATTGTAACAGTTCTCAAGTTGATCAACCACGACGGCGATAACTGTTAAACACAGGAAGCCAAGTGGCTTCTCAGGGTGTAGGACAAAATTCAAAAAAAAAAATTTATTTCTCGCCCACCACTATTTCTGAACAATATATTAGTCTACTCGCCGCAGCGGCATATCGATGCATAATAAAGAATTTAATAAACAAAGATATAATAAAAAACCCATCCTTTTTGGGTCTGTACAAAAAGCGGTGCACCGCTACACCACTGGTGCACCGGTCCATAGAAAACGAGGACGTGAGTTTTAGTTTTCACTACCATACCACTCAAGGCGGTAAGATATTTTCCGCTTTCAAGCGAACCAACTTTTATCAACACCAACTTCCTGTCTAATGCAGTTGGTCCAGGCTGAGGTAGTTGATTATCTAATCATCACACCATCTGCATCATCATAGGGACAGGGCTAATTGAACAAAATAAATTTTACATTTATTTACATTTTGATAGCACAGTAAATCATATTCTAAAAAGAACATTTGTTATGAATATCAAGGTGCCCAAAAGATCTGGAGGCCTGTCTAGGGGCATCTTTCATTCTTTGAAATTAATATATATAAACTGTATAAACTAATGAATATTAAATTAAACATATGAAGAGCAACTAATAATAATTATAGTTAATAAGAATTAGTTAATATAGGGGAATTTCTAAGACAATATATATTATGTGTAATTAGGGCTAATTGAACAAAATAAAGTTCATCAAATTTTAAAATGTTAAAATTTTTAAATTCTGAACTGACAGAAGAGAGAGAGCTGGCTTATTTAACAAAATGCGTAAAAAACATTTTTGGATTTTAATTAAAAGATTAATATTTTTTAGCGTAGTCGACCCCCATAAACATAACCCAAAACATAAATTTGTGTGAATGAAGGTGAAATATAAATTTAGTAAAATATTATAATTAATGCCTAAATATGGGACAATTTTATAGCTAAATTCTTTATATGAAGGCTCTACGATAAATCAAGGGTAAAATAAATTCCTAAATATTTATAAGAGACTCTAGATAGAATACTATTATTGACACAGCTTAATTTTATTGAAATCAATTTGTTTATTACGTTGATGAAATATCATATAATATGATTTATTTAGGTTTAGTGGAAGCTTTTTAATAAAGAGTTTGCTATGTTTTTAAGTTGTTCCTCTGAATAAGCTGAGGCTAAGAATGTGCATTTCGCTAATTTTTAAAATATTTATTAAACAATTTTACAAAAAAAGGAAGGAAAAAATTGTTCTTATGAAATGTTGCATTTTTTACTAAAAAAAATTCTAATAAAAATTAAAAATTTTTGAAATTAAAAAATAAATTAATTCAATTGTTATAAAAGTAATAAAAAATAAATATTTTTCTCAATTTATAATATATTTTTAAAATATTTAATAAAATTTTTTACAAAAAAGGAAGGGAAATATCTATTGCCTCAGCCTGGTGCAGCGGTGGTGCACCAGTGGGGTAGCGGTGCACCGCTTTTTGTACAGACCCATTTTTTCTAATTTTTGTATGTACGACAAATGTTTCAAACACGCTTTTATATCACCCGTCTCTTCTAGCTTGGCTAAGCATTTTTTAATTAATTTATCAATTTTCATGACTTTCCGATCCCTTTTGTTGTTTTCAAGCTTCATCAAATTTTTGTCGTATAAATTCCGCATCGGTTTTAAAAACTTGAATTACGGAATAAACGTTCGGGTGAAGTTTGTTTACAAGATTTGACAATCTTCGGTTCCATCCTTCTGAAACGTTGTTTGTCCTATGATGTTCTTGGTGGCAATTCCAAATATATCTGGAAATGGCTCCTGTGGTGCTATTGAACCACTGATTAACGAAATAGTCGTCGAACAATTCAAGGTTGTCGATTTCAGGCAAATCTTCTTGTATTGCTAACCACCTATCATCGATTAAGTTGATAGGCAAATGTGCTAAAGCAGCAAACATTCGCACATGAAGTCTGACCTCCTAATTGTGCATATAATCTTGTACAAGTCCAAGTTCCTGAACTTTCCTCCAAATGCATTCCTCGTGAACTTTTACAGCTGGAAACACAGACTCTAAAGCCCTGAATTGCTGCTGTTTCGAAGTCTATCATCATATATTCGGAGTCTCAATTTTGCACATGATTTTTTATTTCCTCAAATAGTCGAGTATATGTCACTTTCGTCTTGTTCAGCAAAAGAGCATAAAGTACTGGAATAACTTTAGTTTCTTCCACTGAACTTCCAAGACCCGCGAGAATGGTATATATTTGCCCAAATTGCTTGCAGCAGCTTTTTAATGTTTCATTACAAAAGAAAGGTGAACACGTTGTCATTGCTTCTTTCCCTTTCGCACTCGCAAACGCCAAAATTCTTCCATCATTAACAAAAGCATCGAAGAGAAGGAAGCTACTTCCATCAATCTTAATTAATTTCTCGGACACTACGTTAACTTCCAACGAAGTAGACGATTCGTTACAAGTCCTTGTGCTTTTCTACATATGCGCTGCAAGGTATCTTTGAGCGTGGTTCTAATTTTATAGTTTAGTATTTTTTTTAAATATTGGGGTAACGCTGATTTTTATATGTATAGTTTTTTATTGTCATGTATTATTCATATGTGTTTATTTGAAATTAAGAAAAAGAATAGAAAGAAAAGGGGAAGAAAGGAATTTCGCTGAACTGTCCTATTTCTTCGTAAAAAATACCCCAGGCACACAACCCCCAGCCTTTAAAGTGCAAAAAAAAAAACAAAAAAAAAAAAACATTTGGGAACTGTTCAGCGGGCTGGGGGTTGTGTGCCTGGGGTATTTTTTACCAGCGGGTTTTGACTGGATCCCCTTTACCCGATGACCAAATCCATTTAATTGAGAGACATGCCTAAATTAGGAGTTCAAACAATGTTTAGAATATGAATTCTTTCGGTGCACCCCACTTCATCGAAAAACCACGGCCCACGGGGATGGTTGGAGGGGGGCAATATGACTTGTTATATTGATGTGGAACTACGTTTTTTGAATTATTTTTCATTATGAAACTACGTGTCACGGGATTCGGGATCTGATTCGGAAAGAAAAAGGAATTCCGCGACCCGAATATTCGTTAATAGCCAATTTAAGGAAAGACAGAAAGTGACCCCCCCCGGGAAAGGTAAATGGATCGTTCGTATGAGTCGCGCAAGGCGCGAGACGGAGCCACGAGAGAAAGAGGGGAGCGCGACTTAAAGGACAAGTACCACTAAAAATCACATACTCTTTTTTATTTAAATTTTGTTAGTTCATGACGTTTATAGTACACTTTCATTAATAATTTTCTATAAAAATCATCCTATTCCTTAAAAATCTGCTATGAAAATGGCAAAATACGACAGGGAGCGAAAAACGCCGTCTGCCATGATTATGTCTAGCAGCTGGCGCTGTGACGTCATCGGCCTTAAAGCTCTAGATTAGGAAAGTACGGCAAACCTTTTCCGCGCCGCCCGCAGCTGCTGATTGGTAGAACGCCTGTCACGTGAGTTTGTCAGCCATTGTTGGCCCAACCATGGATGAAGAAAAGATGGATGGGACACTCCTATGCGTCGAGCGTGAGTTTTTTTTCAGTGGCGCTCTCTGGCGATTTGCGTAGTACTAAACCAAAACTGTCTGGGAAATAAAAAAAAATAGTTTCAGTTTCTGCTTTGCGCAGTACTAAACCGAAACTTCACCACGATCGTTTCGATTTGCGCAGTACTAGAATTTTTTTTAAAAAAGAAATTCATATATTAAGTGACTTTTTAAGATAAAAGTGTGCTTAGAAAGTTTTTTATATTTTTTATTTTTATGTTTTTAGTCTATTTTTAATTTTATTAACCTAATCTAAGCAGACGATTATATTTAGTACTACGCAAAGCTCCAGATGTCGCCCCAAAATCAAACTCACTGAGGAAGGCAATGGAGTGTCCCATCCATCTTTTCTTCATCCATGGCCCAACGCAGCGATATATACCATTGAAATGCATGTGGAAGATGCAATTTAGATTAAATTTTTAATGAAATATTCGTTGATTGATCCTAAATTTTAATCCGAATAAGCAAAATTTCAGGATCTTCAATCTATGCTCCTTGGAGGTTAATAAATTCGTTAAAATATCCGAAGAAGTAATAAGAAGCAAGTACGTTTATATTATAACTTCACCGAATGTTACAGAAATGTTGCATTGTGCAATTCTCAGACGATCAGAAAAAATAAATTTTTGTTGAATATAGTTCTTTTTAAGAAAATACAATTCAATATAACAAAGTTAAACTGTCTGTGAAATGTTGAGGTAAAACTTGAAATAAAACGTCCATGTTATTTTCATCTTATTTTAGCGATGTTAATTATCACTCATCATTAAACTTGAATATAACGTATGAAATTGAATAACGAAAATTTGCTATTTGGGTGAAAAAAATATAGAAAATTTTAACTATAAGTTTTTGGTAGATTTTTTTTACATCAATATTATAAACCTCCAAAAATGAATAAATTTCAAAATACATTGCATGTGTAGCTTTTTTTTTGTAATCAAATGGATAGTTTTTCCAAATTATAATTTTTAAAATTTTCTATCAAAATATAATTATCAAAGTAATTCTTATATTTAGATCAAAAACTTAAATTTAATAGTTCTTATTTTATTAAATTATATTTGATATTTTTTATAATTATAATTATAGTTTTTTTTAATAATTTAATAATTTTTTATAATTTAATAAAATTAAAATTGGTAAAGTGAGATTTTTGATATAAATATAAAAAGTAATTTGATAAAAGTTTATTAAGTTATATTTTAATAATATTTTATAAAATTATATTTTGATAAATAAAATTACAAAAACTACACACAGTGTTTTTTAAAATTTATTAATTACATGTAAATCGTTTATCTATACATAGTATAAATCTAAGTCACTTCCCCGGTGTATGTGCTCGATAACCTTAAAAACTACTGCATCGATTTTTATGAAACAAGTTTTGTTTGTTAGGGGATTTATGTAGAAACTTTGTAGGCTAGGTATTAATTCATAAAAATTGGTTTTATATTAAATTATTTACGTTAATTGCTCTCAAAATGCGTCAACATGGCTGCTCATCATATGGTGATCGGCGATCGAAACGCTTAGCGCCATCTCTTGAGCAAACAAACAAACATAAGCTAATTCTACTTCATCTTAATCAATGACGTATATTAAAGATAGACTCCGAATCCTATTGTTAACAGCGGCAAAAGGTGAAGCAAATTGAGCCCAAGATAAAAAGAGTAGAAGGTAGAGCAGGTTTGAGCTGCGCTGCCATTGGCTGGAGCAAATCCATCTGCATGACGTCAGAGTTTGCCAAGAAGAGAACTAATGGTGCATTTGCTCATTTAAGGCGATTGAATTTATTTGTTTAACTAACATCATTATTTTATTTTTGATGTTATTTTTATTGATATTGAATCGTTTACTTTTTATGTTGTATTCTTTTCCATTATTTGTCTTGTTATATTTATTTTAAATAGAGAAAAATTCACCGCCGGACTCGATGAATTTTCAGGTTACCGCCGGACTCTTCAGGTTACCGCTAAGCCACAGTGGATATGGAAGATGTTGCTATCGAACATGTCTTATGGCTGTGAATTTTTTTTTTTTTTAGTATTTTTCTGTATTTAATTATTAATATCATGAGATATGACATAAAAAATCTTCCTAAGACCATTTTCAAAATATTACTTGATATTTTGATGTTATTTTTATTTATATTGCATTGTTTACTTTTTATGGTGTATTTTTTCCATTTTTTAAATTGTTATATTTATTGTAAATAGAGAAAAATAGTAAAGAAAATTTCATCGAAACAGAAACTTCGGGTTACCGAATTACAGGTTATATGGAAGCTGTTGCTATCAAACATAACTTGACAGTGAAATTTTCCGAGATGTGGCATAAAAAAATCCCCTTAGACCTTTTTCAAATTTTTTTATTTTGTTTCACTTTGCTATTTGATTGGTTTACTTTGATTTTTGTTGTTTTCCTTACCTTTACTGTAAAGGGTTTACAGTATGTTTCAAATTTATTCGGACACTTTAAAAATAGCACATTGTCAATGGTTTTGACCTTTATTTAATTTCTACAACAATGATAATGCTTTAAATGAAATATAGGCCCTCTAAATATAAAAATATATAAACAACTCGTAATTAAAAAAACACTTGAAAACTTAGAAAAAAAATGAAATTGAGTGTTTCACATTTATTTAGACAGGCACGATTTAGCACAAGTTTAAACAATAAAAAAAATATTTAACGACCACTGTGACCTCCCCCTTTGATGACACCAAAAACTCTGTTTGGCATTGATTAAATGAGTTCTTGAAGAGTTCCAGGATCCAGACAGTACCAGGCATCTTCAATTGCAGACTTCAATTCAGAGATTGATGAAAATTGCCGTGCATTTTGTACACCTGCCTGGCCATAATGCCCCACAAGTTTTCGATTCGATGGGCTTCTGGATGGCTACGACAAAACTCGAACGTCATGTGAATTGTGTATTGGTGCATTATCTTGTTGAAAACGCCAGTATTCTCCAGCTGCTCCAGCAGGCAAAAGATGTTCTTCCAAGATATTCTGGTACCCCTTTGAATTTAATCTTTGGAAATAAACGCCAATGTTGACGTTTCATTGAAGCCAAATGCTCCCCACACCATCACTGATCTGCCACCCATTTGACATTTTGAAAACGTCTTTGGTTCTTTTCTCAAATCATGCTAATAGCATGCCTACCCCGTCCGGTCCATCCAAATTGAATTTTTTTTTTCGTCTGAGGAAATAATTTCCAACCATTAGTCAGCGAGGACATGTGTGTTCTAGCCCATGTCAATCTGTCACGTTTGTGGTGGTTTGTTAATGGTGGAATGGAACGCAAACGTCCGCGTCTCAGCACTGATGAATTTTTCTTGTCTCTGTACACTGTAGTACTACTGTATGGAAGTTCCAATTCAGTTCGAATTTGCCTTACAGTTGTGCATTCATTGGATGTTGCGTTTACAATGCGCCATACATCACGAGGTTTTAAGATTGCTTTCGGCCCTGTTTTTTTTTTTTTTTGGTGATTTCTGAACTTTTTTTGATTTTAGGAAATCAGCAACTGTCGATTTTGGTCTGTTGACAAAACCAGCAGTCTCACGTACGGACTTTTCTTGGCTAGCAAAGGTATCAATTTGGCCTTTTTCATAATTGGTGACATTTTTGCCTCGTCTCATTTTAGCTTAGTGTTTCAATTCGAAGCCCAGTGAAAAAAAAAATGACTCATGCAAATGTCATAAATAGTACTTTAATTTGCATAAATACCAACGACCAATAGTAAATGGGTTGTCTCATTGAGTATTGAGGGTCCTGTCAACACTACCTATCACACAGAATCGGCTATTGTTAATCGTATTTCTACCAATAATGAGCCGTCATTTTGGCCTTTGACGATGATGTAACAATGTATACAGTTTCTGTGCACAGGCCGTCTGTCTAGGTGGTGTTGGTCCTGTCCGAATAAATGTGATTGTTAATAAGTTGTTTATGTTTTTTGTTATATTTAGAGATCCTATAGTTAATTTGAAGCACTATCATTGTTGTAGAAATTAAATAAAGGTCAAAACCATTGACAATGTGCTATTTTTAAAGTGTCCGAATAAATTTGAAACATACTGTATTAATTTCACTGGCTGCCTGATAAGCATTAAACATTGGGCAAAGGTCAACTTTGCCAAACATTGATTTGATTTTTATTTATTCAACACTGGCTTTTTATCTGAACATAGTTTTATAAATTTTTTTCAATGTATTGATATTCAATAAAAATAATGATCCTAATGTTTCGTACAATTCTTTGCGCACCTAGTACATTTTTGTTACCTTTATTTCTTGGTGGTGACAAATCCTTCAGGTGTTGTAAAGCTCTTAATCTTATTTCTGGTTTTTCGTAACGGAGTTCTCTTTCTGCTACTTCAGTCTCATTTTGTAAATTTTTAGATGGAATAGCTCCATTTTTCAATATTGGTCGAAAATTTTATGTGCAATTAAATTTTCTATGTGAAATCTTTGGAGCTGATTTGCATTTTTGACACCAAATTTTAGCTAAGTTCTTTGGAGCTGATTTGGAAATTTGAAGTAATATATGTCATTATTTTTAATTTTGCTGTTGTTTTGACAATAAAAATTAGCATATTTAGAAATCCTGCTGATTAATCATTTAATTCAGATAATTATTGTTTTTAAGAATACACAATTGAACAATGTTTATATTATTTTCCGAACAATAAAGAGTTTTTCGATAGAAAAACAATTCAAACATGCAGAATAGCCGTCTGCTCCAGCAAACTATGACGTCACAACCCAGCTGTTTGCTGATTGGCTGGACAGTTTCTCTCGGGAAAGATACGAACCTGCGCTACCTTCTACTCTTTTTATCTTGAATTGAGCCATGATAGTTCTGGGCAGGAGTGAGCCGCGGAGTAATTAGCTGTCTGGCTGCTTTGTTTTTGAAGATTTTGGGCCCCGAGGAATTATTAATTCAAAACCATTATTCAAAGTTGTTCTGCGTACAACTGTACAAATAGACAAGAAAAAGGATCAGGAATCATTTTCCACAAAAATAAATCAAAAATACGTAACTAAAATGAAAATACGTTACTGAAAGACAATCGAAACGAAATTGAAACCATGATCGAAATATTGTTTATAAAATATAATAAAATACTTCAAATACAAAGTAAACAAAAAGATAAACTTATCAGTCCGTGATCGGCGTGTGAAAGAATTATTAATCAGCTGCTCTCGTGTTTAGCCGTGTGTTTTGTATCATCTTCACTCACTTTCAGC
The DNA here is from genome assembly GCA_023313115.1 of Rhysida immarginata. NCBI lineage: Eukaryota > Metazoa > Arthropoda > Chilopoda > Scolopendromorpha > Scolopendridae > Rhysida > Rhysida immarginata. Next base: position 1,605,028 of record JAHWFO010028926.1, on the reverse strand, counting down.
CATGACAGTTCTGGGCATGGAGCTTCCCAATTTGCTTCAAGTTAAAACAATAGGATTCGGAGTCTATCTTTAATATACGTCATTGATCTTAATAGCTGAGTAAATTTGCAAGAACATTGTTTCTCACATGGCCAACTGTATGTTGCCTGTTCTAGAGTTAGCGATCCTAGAAATTTATACATTTGCAGTAACGATGTAACAACATTAAATGTCGTTTATAAGGAAGTACTCAAGACTTAGGATAGTCCAAAAACTTCCATTAATTTTTTGACATTAAATAAAGGTTTTTTAAAATTTACCTATACTGTAACTCCACAACTTAATATTTCAATAAACTAATTCAATAAAAAAATAAAAAATATATAACACAAAAAAATTCAAAAGAACTCAATGAAATACGTACTATTTTTGCGATAGGCTGCCATGCTTTTTTCTCCTCTAACAGCTGTGTAAACAGAAACCATGCGAAGCGAAACCGAACGTTTCGCATACGATAAGGTTATTACAAGTGTACAAAATGGTGAAGGAAAGCTATTCTTTTTAGATGCTCCTGGAGGCACAGGAAAAACTTTTTTAACAAACTTAATACTATGCAAAATTAGAAGTTTCAATAAGATAGCTATTGCCGTTGCATCTTCAGGAATAGCAGCAACATTGTTACTGGGGGGGATGAACTGCACACTCCACTTTTAAACTTCCCCTCACAAATATACCAGGGGACACTCCTTTCTGCCAAATAAAAAAACAAAGTGCTACTGCAAAATTACTTAGTCAATCTTCCTTGATAGTTTGGGATGAAACTACTATGGCAAATAAGGTTGTTGTTGAAGCTTTGCATCGCACTCTGACAAATCTTAGAAACTCCAATCAAATAATGGGTGGCTTGACATTTTTATTCACTGGTGACTTTCGTCAAACTCTACCAGTTATAACAAAAGGTACAGTTGCTGACGAAGTAAATGCTTGCTTAAAAAAGTCTTTTATTTGGGAGCATGTTATTCACCTTTCACTCACTAAAAACATGAGGGTCCTTTTAAATAATGATCAACAGGCAGATGCATTTTCTACAAAATTGTTGAAAATTGGTTGTGGCAGTGAACCAGAAGTAAATGGTAGGATAAAACTTGATTCTTCATTGTGCAATTATGTCGAATCACTAGATTCTTTGATTGAAAAAATTTACCCCGATATTTCTAATATTCAGTCCAAGTCTTTAGGATGGTTCCAAGAGAGGACTATATTAACACCACGTAACGATTCAGCTTAAAAAGTTGAGGAAACGTAAAAGAGTATTGTTCCATCAACACAGTTTTACAAACTGAAAATGCAGTACATTACCCTGTGGAATTTTTAAACTCATTACAACCTTCTGGTTTTCCACTTCATTTATTACAACTTAAAATTGGTGTTCTTATAATGTTACTTAGAAATTTAAATCCTTCAACACTTTGTAACGGAACAAGATTAATTGTGAAATCACTAAAAGATAATGTGATAGAAGGTTCAATTATTACTGGAAGTGGTCTTGGTGAAACAGTTTTAATTCCAAGAGTCCCTTTAATACCTACAGATTTACCTTTTCAGTTCAAACGCATTCAATTTCCAGTTAAACTTTGCTTTGCCATAACAATTAACAAATCTCAAGGCCAAACATTGAAAGTAACTGAAGTAAATTTGCAAGAAGATTGTTTCTCACATGGCCAACTGTATGTTGCCTGTTCTAGAGTTAGCGACCCTAGAAATTTATACATTTGCAGTAAAGATGCAACAACATTAAATGTCGTTTATAAGGAAGTACTCAAGACTTAGGTGTAGTCCAAAGACTTCCATTAATTTTTTGACATTAAATAAATGTTTTTATAAGCTTTTATTAACTTTGCTGTGTTAGTTTGTTTAGGTCAAATCTTGTAATCAATATTAAACCAACTTTCCGACAAGCTAGGGAGCTGCAATTTGACACACTTATGCAGAATCGATGACAATTTATGATAAAGAAAAAAATTTTCAAATCGGTTCATTGGTTCGTGTTCTAATGGTACTAACTCATTACTACGAATTGATTGTTGTAACAATTGGACATTTCGTTATGTCGAGAGTAAATGTATCTATTGTTTATTGTTGCAAAATTAAGCTGTATTGTTGCCACTAAATAAAACATTATAAAAGCTTGGTTTGATAAAACCTTTTAATAAATGTTTTTTAAAATTTACCTATACTGTATTTTTATTTTATGATTTAAAAAGCCCAGGCAACGCCGGGCGCGGGTTTGCTAGTTAAGGATAAATAAATAAAGTGAAAATAAACTAAAACCTTAATCTGGTTATCATTAAACTGCTTCAACGTTATCATTATTTATATGTAAAAAATTATAATTGAAAACAAAATGTAAAGAAAATTCAATAGTTACAGAATTTACTATTGTCAGTTATATTTCCAGACGATAATAATAAGAAAATTTGCGAAAAGGATGCATTTAAGCCGAATTTTAGAGGAAACGTAACTCAATTGATAGGGCCAACTGGGCCAACAATGGCGGATTTTGCAGCAGACGACGAAGTTTGCCGTACTTTCCTATCTAGAGCTTTAATCGGCCTGCTCCAGAATTCAGTAGGAGACGTAAGAGAGCTATCTTATTGCTTGTAACCTTCGACAGCGTGAATTTTTTTTAAGTAAACATACAAGAAAGAGTTTCCAAATAATACCTTGGCCATTTTAATTCATTTAATGAACTTCTGTGTAGGATGGTACAGTATTGTCATGGTCTGAGAAATGCCTTTAAGGATTAGGTCCTCTAATACATAGAGAAAACACCCTAAATGCTCTGTAGTATTACTGACCATTCTGGCCATAGTCTCCACACCAGTATGTGAATTCTTTCAGCACAGCAATGCCGAATGCTCAATAGCCGGGTACTGACTGAGCGAGCAGCCTCGGCTACAAGGAAATTGCGAAAACGTTTGCCTCGCGAGGCAAGCGTGAGCCACAAGTCGGCCGAGCATTTTATTACTCTCAGTTCAAACTGCACATACAGATAGCCACTGCAGTTTGTGCGTTTATATTAGTTCATCTTGTAAAGAAAAAGAAGAAAAAATCTATGAATACAGATTGTAACAATGGAACAAATTATTCGAAGAAATGTGTTTTGATGATGAAGGAAAAAAATTTACACGGATGTCTGAGACTGAATTTGAAACTCTCTACCTCTTGTAAGTGCCAAAATACTTAAGAATGACACAAATTTTATTACTCTCAGTTAATTTCCTGGCTTATACTTCGCCATGCGTCTTCCTTTAGCCCTCTATTTGTATATCCTGCACATTGTGAATCCAAAGTCTATTAAAAGAACCATATAATTCGATGAGCTTTAAAACCTTCTCTTTCTCCATAGCGCGAGCGAGCGAGGCAAGATATAACCGTTTTGAGTGCGGGAGGCATTCGTTCTGAGGCGCCTTTGAGCATCGACAAAAACAGACTCGGGATGGCTTGGGCGAGGCACGTCCTGACCGGCCGAGCATTTGCCTCGCGAGGCTGCTCGCTCAGTCAGTACCCGGCTATTTAGTGTCCGAATAGTTCCAAGAGCATGACCAAGAGTTTGATATATTTGCAAGGCACACATTCCGATTTTAATTCTGTCCAACATTTTTGGGCTGAATTAAATTGAGATGCTCGAATGCAACATCAACATCCAAGAATTTGCATTAGTTGTGGAATACGATCTATGAGGCAAAGGAAGGCATTGCTGTGTAACTGGTGGAGAGATCATGCCTAGAACAGCAATTTGTTCAAAAAGTTTCAGAACTTTTCTTTTAAAGAATTCATTCTGTGTACAGGTCAGTGATGTTTATCTTCAAAGTATTTTCCTCCCCAAAAATAGTCTCTGGCGTTCTTAAACATTCTCTACATAGAAAAAGACATCGTAATCCAAGACATATCCTTGATGTCAATTTTGATGACATTGATAATGTCATCTTCCCAGATTACTGGGTTTCATAAATTCTTTCGTTTTTTCTGTGGCTTACTATGTAATATACTCTTAGTTCAGACAATCGTCAATCAAATTTTCCTCCACCAAGAGGAGGCAATTTTCTTTCATACTTTGGATGACCTTTGTGGGTACATCAGGCTTCCTTTCTAGTTCAGTTTATTTCCCTTGGAATATGATTATGAAGGGTGAGATTATGGAAGCTATGCTTCAAGTTCCACACGAATACCGATACACTACACTGTTCGATTGTCGACTGTCTCCCCAAAAATATATATCTGTCCCAGTGGCATTTCCATTTTTAGAAGCATTCCTGGAATGTTTCTTTCGGAAGGCCTTTAGTTCCCTTTATGAATTATTCTTCATCTCCTCAATAGTGTCAAATGTTTTCCCTTAAGCCTTGCCTTCAGTTTGGGAACAGGAAAAAGGTATGCTGGACCCAGTTCAGGGATGTGTGGTTGGTGAGGAAGCACGACATTCCATATCTGGCTAAAAACTCACAGAATTTCACTGCATAATGCTATCCATGCAAATCGCTCATTGTGAAAATTAAACAATCACAGAATGCTTGAGACATCAACTTACAAAGAATATGCATAAATTGAGCTACTAATCGACAATCCAACAATGGGAGGTTATTCCTTAGGTTATTCGATGACAATGCACTTACCCGGATGTCTGTATAACCAACTGTAGGCAAGCTCTTCAAACTGTTCCAGAACTTTCTGAACTGACTTTGTATAGTTGCTAGGGGAGACCCAACCCAGTATTTTTGAACTGGCCTTTTGGGTGTTTATTTTCTTTCAAAGGAACAATTGGTATTTTCTTTTATATAAATGTTTTTATTAACAAAAACTGATTTAAAATTCTTATAAATATAATGAATTCAGCTTTATCAAAACAAATACAAAGATGACTTTTCAGTTTAGCTTTACACTTAATGCAAAGTCTTAACGCAGTAAATAATTTACATAAATGGCCTGAAAAATTTATGAAGTCTTCAATAAAATATTGCTAACATCAATAATGGAATGTATTTTGATGACATTAACATATATACAACAATAAATGCTATTCCGAGAACTATGATGCTGATGGTATTGGTGGATGAGTTGGTGGTTGAGGGACCATAGGTGGAATAAAGTATGACCGGACCTCAGCATTCAAATGGGCTATTTCAGGATCATCTTTCTCTAGGGCTCGAATGGCTTGGGCAAATTGGATAGCTCCTAGGGAGAATAAAAAAAAATTAGATTATCTTTAGAAATAAAAATATACATGTACCTTATTCCTTCAAATTTAAGCCACACTTTTCTCAGTTTATGTATCAGAGAACTGAATGTGGCTTGTCTTCTAAAGTGAAATAATGAGTTGAAACTGAATTAAACCTTCAGAGAAACTATGGTGCAGCTTTGAATGATGGCGGCTTGATTTCAAAAGAAGAGGGTATCATATCAGATGAAAAATAAGAGCAATATTCAATAAAAACTAACAAGCTAGGGACATTTAGCTCAATGATAATTTTGGCAAGTAATTGAATGTAGTTAAAGCTTGGTTTCAATTTTCGGATCTATTAGCTTGCTAGAAAGAGGCTTAAACATCCAATTAGTGTTTCATTTTGTAATATATGTATGTGATTAAAACCAAAATGTTATAACAACAGATTAGGTTAGTGGTAGTGGTAATATTTGTGATTCATTTGGTGGGATTTGATTGTCAATTAAACAGTCTTCTAATCGACAATCGAACAGTGCAGGTAAAACGAAACGAGTGGTCCGAAAGCAACGCTTTCACTGCCATACTCGTCCAGAAAGTAACCAAGGGAAGTACACTGAACTAGGCGAGAAGCCAGATGAAACCTAGTTAAGTCATCCAGAGGATAAGATGGAGTCCTTTCCTATCAGGACGATAGTGTTGATTGTTGATTGACGAGGGATAAGATGGAGTCCTTTCCTATTCGGGAAATATCGCCTTTTGGATCTCCTAGCTCCTCGTGTCTGTTGTCCCTCGTCAATCAACAATCAACACTATCGTCCTGATAGGAAAGGACTCCATCTTATCCTCTGGATGACTTAACTAGGTTTCATCAGTCTTCTAATGATGTGAACGTTTTTTAAAAAGGATACTTGGATATAGAGATTCTATATCAAATGAGGTTAATTCTAAATTCATTTGCATATTTGGCCTGATAATTTATTAATTAATACATAACTATTTTTGATTCATTCAATGACTACAAACCACCCAAAAAACATGGAACTATGTATGTTAGGCATCACAAAGAGAGAGACCATTTGGATTCGAGAACAAGCAAAAAAGTTCGATGTCATAAAGCAGATATGGCAAATCAACTAGTAATGGGCTGGATACGTTGCTAGAAGACAAGTAATAGATGGACTACAGCCATCCTTGAATGGAAACCACGAAGTGTTAGAAGACCACAATGAGGCTCCCAAACAAGATGGAACAATTATATCAGGGGGGGGGGACGGGACTACTTTTTCCCTTATGTAAAAGGCTATATCTTTTTAAAGCCAAAAATAAAAACTGATCATTTTGATTATTAATTATTAACAGAATTTGACTGGAATTAAAAGAATTCATTCATATTTACCAAAATAAACTGATCTGGGTATAACTTACAGTATAAGCTTGTAAATCATCTTTTTAGACATACACTTTTTTTTTTTTTTTTTTTTTTGGTTCTCACAGTTATCATTTATAAGCATTTGTTAAAATTATTCCTGGCTGTAAATTTTTAAAATTTATTTTTATATCTTTGATTTTGTCTAAACTTATTTATGCTTACTGAGACTTGGTGCATTGGTCTGGATTCTGTTGCTTAAGGAAACTTAATCAAATTACTACAGTATTTATTCATGTATAATGTAAACCCACTTTTAGAGCCCAGAAAACGTGCAAAATTCAAATAATCGTGCATTAATGTGACCTCCAATTTTTGACTCGTTGCAGACTTCTAGAAATAAAAAAATGTACCGGAGATCTCTTTATTAAGTACCGAAAGGTGCTTTATGCTATCAGTGTGGGGAAATGTGTCTGTCTGTCTGTCTGTCCGTCCGTCCGTAACTCTAACTCCTCCGAGGCTATGAAAGATTTTCAAAATCTGTTTTCGTCAGTCGATGAATATGGTTCATGGCACGAACCAATCACAATTATTATCTACATCAGTTCATTGGCAAGTGCACAAATGGTACCCCTCAATTTTCCTGCCAAGCAGTTTTCAATGGGAAGATATATTAAGTAATATATCAAACAAATCATTACTATTTTTCTTAATCGATGAATATGGTACATGTCACGAACCAATCACAAATATTACCTAAATGGGTTCAATAGCACGTGCACAAATGATACCTTCACGTTCCCACCTAGCAATTTTCAATGGAGATATACAGGGTGTCTCAGAATTCATTGTACAAACTTCTAGAGGAGTTAGTATGGGTGATTCTAAGCAAAAAAGTTCATATGAACATGGGTCCGAATTTGAAGAAAACTGAGATATGAACAGAAATAAAAATACCGCCACCAAGATCAACAAGTTAATAAAGCCTAGATTAATGAAATTTGGGGGAATTACAGGGTACATAAGACTGTGTATACCGTTAAAATTTGATTGAATTCCAACGAGAAGTTTCCGAGTTACACAGTCAAAATTGTAACAAGTGCTAGTTGATACTCACAAGTGAGCACGTGTTATGATGTTGAATGAGTAACTCGGAAACTTCTTGTTAGAATTCGATCAAATTTTAACGGTATACACAGTCTTATGTATCCTGTTATTCCCCCAAATTTCATTAATCTAGGCTTTACAGAATCTGAGTTATTAACTTGTTGATCTTGGTGGCGGCATTTTTATTTCTGTTCATATCTCAGTTATCGTTCAAATTCGGACCCATGTTCATATGAACTTTTTTGCTTAGAATCACCCATACTAACTCCTCTAGAAGTTTGTACAATGAATTCTGAGACACCCTGTATATCAAGTAATATATCAAACAAATCGTAATGACGAATAGAAGCGGATATAAATTACTATTTCCGCCAATTAATAAATATGGTTCCGGGAATGAACCATTTTGAAAATGTAAGAAATCGAAACAATGGCACGTGCTCTAAAAAAAGCCTTATGACACCCTCGAAAATTTTCAATGCTAGAATATGGCATGTAATATATCAAACAACTTGAATGGCACGTGCTCTAAATCGAAACAATGGCACTTGCTCTAATGGTACCCTTATGACACCCTCAAATATTTTCAATTGTAAGATATGGCATGTAATATATCGAACAAATTGGGATGATGTGTCTTGAATGAATATAACGTAAAATTATTGATAGTCGAAATTGGTTCAAATGCACCTGGTTTAGTGGAACCATTAGGCCTTTTACGCACTAGCGACTGGTTGGTGGCAACCAGGTTGCCAGCAACCTCGAGACATAACTAAACAGTTATTATCTACGTACTTGGTTTCGGCAACCCATCAGTTGCCGGAGGACAGAAAATCAAGAGCAACGCATTTGGCGACTGGGAAGTTGCACAACCGCTGGGTGGCTTATTTCTATTGACGTCTACGCACTACGCGAACAACCACCCCTTCCTGATCGCGTTTTTTTGTTTATATCTGTGAAATAAACATTCATGGCCGGCCCGAGGACGATGCGAACGGCGTGGCTTCCAAAAGTTTCCGCGTTTCTGAAGTCCGCACCTTGACTTATCATGATCAAATATTTAAGAGCATTTTGCAAAATAGCTCTTTATGTGATTTTTCGCTTTTTCTTGGGCCTTGTTATCTTCCTCTTTGTCTTCTGTCAAAAGACTTTTTTCCTATTAAAAACCATGGATTTAGGTTGAACATGCCTTTATTTTGACGTTCTTGTAATAGGGGGTGCACCCAATATTTCTTTTTACCCCCTTTTTGTTTTCTTTTTAATTATATCGATACTGCAACTATATCCTTCGTCCATCTAGAGAGGTAGCCAGCCGATGCCAAACAAAGGCGAGAAAGATTTCTTTACCCAATCAGTCTCCCGTCTTTGGTTTCCTGTTGTTTCTGGTTGTTCGCAACCACAGTTGCCGGCAACTAAAGTCTGTGCAATAAAAGAAAAAAAACTTGGCGTGGTGCCAGAATGTGCTATTAGCCAATCAGAAGCCTAGCTGAGCACTCATCCAGGCTTCTGATTGGCTAATACCAGATTCTGGCACCATGCCGTTTTTTTTTTTTTTTATTGCACAGACTGTAGTTGCTAGTGCGTAAGAGGCCTTATAGTTCATTGGAACTTTCAAAGCTAAGACGTGGCATGTAATATATCAAACAACTCGGAATCCTGTGTCATGAATGAATATAACGTATCAGGTCGTTGCATATTAAATGTCGGATTGCAGAGGTCATCTTTAATGGCCCTCTAGAAAGGACACCTTCACACGTGCTATTCGAAATAACCCCCATTGCCATCCAAACATTGTTGCCAACGATTTGGCAGCTTCTCGAGCCTCCTCCGATAGAATCCATGGTCACGAAACTCAATAAACCCTGGAATGCGTCTTCAATGTCTGCTTGGTTAGGAATGTTTTCCTCCGCAGAAAATTGTGCAGGCTCTGGAAAAGATGGTAGTCGATAGGGGAGAGGTCCGGAGAGTACAGGGGGTGTGGAAGCACTTCGTAGCCCAGAGCCTGTAGCACCTGCACGGTCGTTCGTGCAACGTGTGGACGCACGTAGTCATGCAACAGAAGGACGCCTTTGTGAAGCACAATTGCAGGTTGTTGCTGACACAGTTTTGTGTGCATACGATGCAGTTCACGACAGTTTTGTTTTATTTATTATTGTCATTCATTTATAGATTTTATTGTCAATCGTTTTTAATTTATTGTAACTTTTTATTGTTGTTATTCACTCCTCTACGATAATGTAATCACCGTTATGACCTGATGGCATGCCTGGTTAACTAACCGTCCAATCACAGCCACCGGCCCGCATAATGATGACCAATCAAACAATACTTTTGTTATTCCCGAATTGTGGGTAAGCAGCCGCTTACCTTTCTATCATTTGCACCCTGATGAACGTAGGAATAAAAGCCGAAACCGGTTGGTATCTTATTTTTTACCAAACATTCTGTACTTTAGCAATACTCGCAAGAGTCATGATATGAAGCAACAAGTCTTTGTGTCGTCCTCCAAAAATGCTCATCTAGAACAAAATTGTGCACACCATATACTCACACAGATATTCTCCCCATAAACAGCACTCATTTGGCAATGAATTTCAGCCACTGACTACTTTTTCGCCATCAAAAATCTCTGCTCGTTGGTTTTGCTTGGACACTTTCTTCTTGCATTCACTTTAAGTGTTCACTTTTGCCCAGGCTGATAACAATGGCATACTGCCAATTGTTAAGCATGCCCCATTGCTCTCGATTAGGGATAAAGGTAGACCTCGTTTTATGCGAGTTTACTTAAGGACGTTTTCGCTTTAGGGACTCTTGAAATCAAGCTAAAATATGGCACTGAATCCTCAGCTTAAGACAAAACCTGTTTAACGATAATGTTTGCGCAGAATGAATAATGTTGCAAATTCAAAAAATTTTTTTCGCTGAAGTCAAGAGAATCAATTGTGCTAAAGAATTTAAATTCACTATATTTATCGAATTTTATAATGAAGCATATTTTTGTAAAACTTTGGTGTAAGATGCACTAAATTTAACAGAAAATCCGTTAAGTTGACAATAGTGAAAATGAAATTAGTACAAAACGAGTGTTTATGTAGTTGTTAACATAACGCGTTAGAACGAGAGTTGATTCGTTTTTAGACTATGATTGATACGAGAGTTTATGTACAACATGTACACATTTTTTCACACATTTACAGTCTTCATTGAAAACTTGTTAATGGCTAGCACACGTGCAAATGAAAACAAAGAAAATGATGCCAATAAAAAACGGAGGAATAAAACTTCACTGCAGACAAATTAACATCATTAATATGTATAAACAAGGAAAATAACTGCCGATAATCAAACTTTCTTTGGGGCCTTTCTGAATCAACATTGTGTAGAATGAAGCAGAATGGTAAAGAAAATATTCAAGAGACAATGAAGTTGAGTGCTCAATGCTTAACATATTTTCAAGATCCAATTAAGGAACGAATAGAGAGGTTACTGGTCACATGGCTCCAAGATCAATTGCAACAAAAAAAATCCAGTTAGAATTTGGGGTTTTCAAACACAACCTTCTATTTTAACATGTAACTTAATGTGAAAATGGTCCCTGCTTATAGACGGAGATTCAGGAACCCATCTTCAAGGTAAAAGAGAACTACCTGTATTAATGGGCAGGTAAAAGAGAACCAAATTGGGAGAATGATCACTTGGGATCGAGCCAAATTGATAACAATAACCCAAAATGAAAACCAAGAACCTCTTGTCCACAATGATTTAGCCATATACGTATTTCAGTCTCACTGAGACCATTATTCAATGCCGACTACAGACAAGAACATTAACAGGCTATTTATTCTGCATGTGGACACCTGGGTTATTTATTTTTAGGCAGTGGCTACGTATAGTGCAATCTTGTACGCCTTCCGTTCAATACAAAGGAAGTGGCTGTACCGCCATCTACCAACAGAATCAGATGACAAACTAACTCAAATATCGAAACAAGCAGCATGGCGGATTCCCATCACATAGTGGAGAAATGGAACGATTTAAACAATTTTATCGTAGCTTCGAGCAGCTAATATGGGATAGAATGAATATTGTTAACAGTGCCGATCATCTGCAAGTCAAGATGTTTTCTGCAAATCAGAAGATGGCTTCTGATTGTTTTCATTTGATTGACTCTCGCAATAAAGAAAATTCCAAATAAAAGAAATATTTAGGAGAAAAAGGATTTCAATGTTTTAAAATATCTCTTGCAGTAATAATTTGAAAAAAAAAATATTGTTTCTTAAACTATAATTGTCAGGTGAGTTTTAAACGCTGCAGCCTGTCTTTTTTGTCAGCCCTTTTCATAACGAATTATTTGTTGTAGCAATTGGACAATTTGTAGTAATGACTTAGTACCATTTCAAATAATTTTCCATTAACATGTATTGTCGTCAGCACTGGATGTGTATACCAAATTTCAGCTCTCTAACTTGCGGATAGTTAGTTTAATATCGATTGCAAAATTTGTAATACAGGTATAATACTAGTTGGTTAATTAATTAAAATTGTGGAAAAAAATGAGATCATACCTTCTCCATCTGCAGTGAAACCATAATTTTGAATAATTTCTATTTGAATTTGAGTTACTACAGGAAATACAATTTGCATCATCTTCATCATATCATTTCCAGCATTGTCTTTTGCTTCCTCCAGTCGTGTTGAGTTTTCCGGAATTGAAAATGCATTCAAAATGTCATTTAGTGCGGCTGTAATAAATAAAGAAAAAGTCAAATGAACACAATCAGTAAGTGATTAAATATTGTTTTATCTCCTTATAACCCATTCAAAAACGACAGACAAGGAATACATATATATGAAATAGCCATAAATAATTATTAATCCTGGACATTTATATATGATTGCATTGGCTGAGTGAATTTCTTGCAGCAGTTTAGCAGTATTTTGATACTGAACTTTGATTGTATAAAACGGGCATATCTTTAAGCTTTGTTTGAATTGACCACTTCTCAAAATTCAAAATTTAAGGATCATTTTTCTTTTGGATTAATAATTCTATGGTAGAGCATACCTACTTTTCTGTGCTCGTGCAACAGCTGCTAACCATGCTGACTTCATCTTTCAACAGGATGATGCTCCACCATATTTAATTAAACTATGAAATGACATACATTCAGATACGTCATTTAGCCAGGTATTATTATCCCGCAAATATCCTGAATGTCAACAACATTGCCAGATTATGTCTGCACAAAGTGTTTCACGAAGTGTCACCCAGCCACACGGCTCATTATGCTGCTGCAGATGGACTAAGTCTGGCACCACTAAGTCCGTAACTTCTTCTTGAACATAACTCTGCCAAACTTACTGCTATTTTGTCAACTGTATTTGAAGAATTTAATGGGAACAAAAAACCAGTCTATCATTAAGCCTCTAACTTGATTACCTTGTAGTCTTTAAAAGACACTTGGAGACAGCCTTACTGTCCCTATGTCTGTGGTAGCCAGTTGGTAGAAGCGATGAGAATGGTACACAGGGCTGGATTGGTACCTTTAGAGCCTCTATGTACTGCACATTGTGGATGGGGGGGGGGGGGGGCTTCCTCAGAATAAATAAGTATATCATTACTATTAATTACATATGGGGCCCTAAGCACATGCTTAGTCTGGTATGTATTAATCCAGCGCTGATGGTACCCATGGTGAAATCCAGGTCACGGAATTTTTCCTTCCATTTTTTTTTTTATTAATATCTTTACCTTATTTTTGGAGTATTAACTCCATTTTGAATTTACTATTTTTGTATCCTGTATTTGTTGTATTCACAAGGGTATGTTTTGAATCATGTAAACGCATTACAAAACTAAAGCTATTGCATTCGGTATTCAATAGGTGCTTTTGCAATGTTAGTATCATTTTTGTTATTCATATTTCTTTTAGATTTTACATTATTATATGCTTCTGTCTAACTTGGAGCTATTTTATTAATACATTATTATTATTTTTGATTTGAATGGATTTTCGTATTAATTGATGATTATAACATTTTGTTAAAATATGTATTTTTTGTTGGTTTTTATTCATTATTATTTCAATTTTCTGATAGCTTTTAGTTGATCCTGAACTCATCAATATAGGCAACAAATTATGTGAGTGATTACATTAATAGAGTGATTTTATTGGACATAATATCAGGTTCAATTTTCGACTGCTTAATGTGTATGCCCCATGTCACAATGCAGAGAAATGAACATTTTTTAATGAGAGTCTGGCGATGTTTTTGGATGTCATTTGAATGTGGACTAATCTTCTCCTTCCTCGCAGATACGTCGTCAAGCTGCAGCTGAAAACATAATTAATCTGAGAATTTCTTTTCTTTAATCTTGAACTGAAACATTCAGAAATGATATTATTTCTCATCAGATCTGTGCATACTCTATCATATAAACTAACAAGTCTTTGCAGTTCTTTTCATTTCGGTTATTACGGTCACTTTACGGAGCGATGACATATCTTCACAATGATGCTTTTCGTGTTGCAAATTTCTTTTTTAAAATCTGCTGCTCATGAAAAAAATTGTGGTTTTCAAAGTTTCTTTATTATTTCATTCAAAAATGATATAAATTTTTTTTTTGTTATGATTCAGATGTTTTAAATGAAGACAAATGGATATCTACTTCTCACAATAATATCTGTTTTCATATGAAGTGCATTTTGATTGATAAGCAGCCTTCATGAAATAAAAGAAAAATATATACAAAAATGTTACATCCCGTCAATGACTACAAGAAATTCAACTTTCTCGAGTCTTTGGAAATTTCAAGAAGATCTCGGGATGAATTATTAAATAGTGACAGAGGTCTTTCACAATGGTCAAACATTGTTAAACACATAAAATAACTTTACGTTATTTATTTTTGGCTTATTCTGTAATTTTTTTCATTTTTTTGTATCTTTGTATATTTTGTTTTGTTTTTTTTTTCATTTTGATTTTTAATTTGATTTTTATTCATGCCTTATTATTTAATATTTATTTTGTCACTTTATAGTTTTTAAATATTATAGTTATTTATTATTTTATAGTTATTCACTTTTGATTTTTTTGTCTTGTTGATCCCTACTTTTGTAATGCATCTAGTAGACAGTCTGCATACAGTTTGATGAAGTTGATGGTGGCCTTGCAGTATATAGCAGGAAAAAAAACAATCATAATTCCAACCAGTTTAGGTATCCTTGACAAAGCCAAGAATAAAAGGCAAAACAGTTGGAATTCTACACGTTTTCTTTCCCACTATGTATTGTGGGCCACTATCAACGTCGAGAAAACTCTCCATTTCATACAGTTGATGCCGGGCTGCCACTGGTTTCCAATTTGTATTTAGTATTTTCATTATTCTTTAATTTTATCTTTATTTGACATTTTACTTTTTGTAAGGCACCCAGTAGCTAATCAGTAAGCATGGTCAGATGCAGGACTGCCACAGGTTCCCATTCTGTATACATTTCTGTTGTTCATGTGTATAGCTATTATTTAGTGGTATGCTTCTAGCTCAGACAATCATGAATCAAATTTCCCTCCACCAAGAGGAGGTACTTTTCTTCTTTCATACTACACTGGTGCTCAATATTAACAGAACAAACACATTTTCGTGGATTTCTCTTAAACTACTGGACCGGTTCCATTAAAATTTGGGGGTTGAAGTAAGTTAACAATGTGGATTACTACTAACCAATAATAATCGTTCAAGTCCTTCTTTGCATATGTAAATTAAGCTACTTCGAAATAACAGTCTTCGTGACATCACTTTAAAAGGCTGCTGCATGTAAGTTTTGGACATTCTAGCCATTTTACGGAAAGATGGAACATCACCGAAGGTTAGAAGATTCCAAAAGATGGAGAGCAGTGGGACGATTGGAGGCTGGACAGACCCAAGCAGAAATTGCGAGATTTTTTCATGTTTCGAGAAATGTCATCTCGGAATTATGGAGACAGTTCCAAGAGACAGGGACGATATGCAGACGACCAGGGCAAGGTCGCCCTAGGGCTACCTCAAGGCAAGAAGACAGGTATCTTGCTTTAACAGCCAGGCGCCACAGGGAGATGGCTGCCACTCAGCTCGCAAACGAGCTCTCGTCTGCTACTGGAACCTCTGTTTCGAAGCATACTGTTTACCGAAGGCTTTATGAGAGAGGGCTGTATGCCAGGAGACCAGCGGTCTGCATTCCACTCACTCCAGGACACAGGAGAGCCCAGC
This sequence comes from Rhysida immarginata, assembly GCA_023313115.1. Classification (NCBI taxonomy): domain Eukaryota; kingdom Metazoa; phylum Arthropoda; class Chilopoda; order Scolopendromorpha; family Scolopendridae; genus Rhysida; species Rhysida immarginata. Next base: position 1,589,107 of record JAHWFO010028926.1, on the reverse strand, counting down.
TGACTTGGTGCAGACAAAACCAGCCCTGGACCCAAGCACAATGGGCCTGTGTTTTATTCAGTGATGAGTCAATATTCAGTCTAAGCACGGATTCCCGGCGAGTTTTCATCTGGAGAAAACCAGGAGAACGCTACAATCCCTCTAACATCACGGAAGTTGACCACTGTGGTGGTGGTGGTGTCATGGTCTGGGGCAGCATCATGTTGGACGGACGCACAGACCTCCACGTTTTTGAGAGAGACTCTCTGACTGCTCAGAGGTACAGGGACGACATCTTAGCACCCTATGTAAGGCTCTTCAGGGGTGCCTTTGGTCCCCATTTCATTTTTATGGACGACAATGCTCGTTCACATAGGACAAGGCTGGTCAACGAATACCTCGAAGAGAATATTCAAAGGATGGAATGGCCAGCAAGATCTTCAGACCTGAACCCGATAGAGCATGTTTGGGATGCACTGGGCAGGAGAATTGCAGCTTGCCAAGTTTCTCCCAGCACCCTCCAGGAGCTAAGAACTGCCCTGGTGGAGGAGTGTGGTTCCTTGCCCCAATACCTCATTAACAGCCTCATAAACAGCATGAGGAATCGCTGTGAGAGCTTTATTGCTGTTAGAGGTGACCATACACCCTATTAGCCTCCTAAAAGACCCTTAATGCAATCTTGTTTTTGACATTCCATAGTTTCATGAGCGTGGTTTGAAAGTTATGTTCAATAATTATTCGTGATAGCTTATTCTTTTACCCTACCAAATTTCAATGGAATCGGTCCAGTAGTTTTAGAGAAATCCACGAAAATGTGTTTGTCCTGTTAATTTTGAGCACCAGTGTATGGATGACCTTTCTGGGTATATCAGAGGCTTTTTTGGGTTTTTTTATTTATTTATTTATTTATTTATGAACTGGGTTCCAATACGTCCATCCAGGGCCTGTATGGCCAGAGGCCGACGAGCTGGGTCCCTAGATGGACCTGGATTCACGACTGCTGTATGATGGTTGCAGCAGCCGGGGGGGGGGGGGGGGTGAGGATTGGTTATCACGGATGGTCCTATAGTCATATAGTGATTAGCCATCCCTGATGCAGCTTAACTTCACAGAAGTTGTGTTCAGTGAAAGCCCACCAGGCTACGGCCTCCCCCAACTGGTGGGTTTCAACTGGGTTGTGCTCCACCAGCCAGCTGGAACGATGCTCAGCGTTAAAAAGTTTGCTGGACCTGACATTTCAAAGATGGCTACACCCATGAATAATCTTGTACATGTGCAGTAGATGTGATAAAGAAACCTATGAATTATTGATGAGTGTAGCATAATTGTAATATGTGAATTACAAGGAGAATTTCATTATGACATGACAGTGATATATATATATATATAGAAGAACTGTGAGAGGTTACATGTCACGCACTTGACACACAAATAAAGTCTTGCCAAAAGTTCTGTCCCAAGAAACAACTAGTTTATCCAATGAGCACATTGTAACAAAACAGAAGAGTAATACAGGGCATTTCTAAATTATCTCCCGTATTATACATGTTTATTACTCAAAAACTATTACAGATTTAAACGTGATATTTTTTCTTCATAAAGAAAAGCTCAAAAAGTTTCTTAGCCTCGCATGAGTTGATAATGAAACTCGCCGTTGGCATGTAGTACCATTGTTGGCGCGTTTTTCCATTTTTCGCAAGACGCAGTAAACAATGGCGAGTGTTCAAGAAAAAGCTCAATGCGTGTTATGGCTTGCAGAATTTAAGTCAATGATTACAGTTCACAGAGTGTTCAAAACAGAGTTTAAAAAGGATCCTGCAAATCATAAGTCAATTAAGCTATGGCATGAAAAATTTTTAAACACAGGCAGCCTGTTACACAAAAAAGGGTGCTGGCAGACATTCAGTAACACTACAGAGAGTAGAAAAGGTCAGGGAGGAATTCGATCATAGTCCCTGTAAATCACTTCACCAAGAGGGTCATCAACAGGCCATGCCAACGATATCCGTACATAAAATAGTGAAGCACCGCCTTAATCTTACACCCTACAAAATCCAGATGATGCATGAACTGAAGCCAGATGACCGACCAAAGCGCAAGAAGTTTGCTGAGGATATGCTCCAAAACATCGACAATGATCCCATCTTCCTTGAGGACATTTTGTTTTCTGATGAGGCAATATTCCATGCTTCCAGAGCAGTAAACCGACACAACTGCCACATTTGGGGCTCACAAAACCCCCTCACATTTTAAAGAAGCATATGCGCAACAGCCCAAAGGTTAATGTTTGGTGCAGTTTAATGCAGGATCGAGTAATTGGATCTTCCTTTTTCGCTGAAGACACCATTACTGCTGCAACCTACCCAGATATGCTGGAGAACTACCCGATTCCACAGGTGGAAGAACTGCAGCCCAACATAGTATACCAACAAGATGGAGCACCTGCTCACTGAGGTCTGCAAGGTAGGCAGTGCCTTGATACGAACTTTCCAGGACGATGGATTGGAAGGGATGGGCCAATCCCTTGCCCCCCCCCCCCCTTGCTCACCCGATGCGAACCCTCTGGATTTTTTCTTTTGGGGATATGTACACGACCAACGCTGATGACATTAAAACTCTCAAGAACAGAATAATTGAAACAATCGCTGAAATCACCCCTGAAATGCTAGCCTGAACATGGGAGGAAATCGAGTTTCGCTTTGAAGTCCTTCACGCCATAAATGGGAGGAACACTGAAATTTATTAAGACATGCTAAGAAACCTTTTGAGTTTTTCTTTGTGAATAAAAAAAAAATCACGTTAAAATCTGTAATAGTTTTTGAGTAATAAACATGTATAATGCAGGAGATAATTTAAAAATACCTTGTATATTCTTTCACATCTGTGTAGAACATATACATCTCAAACTATTCAAAATGGCCACCTACACAGCACTTCAAACTGCAATGATGAATCGGGTAAATTCTCTTGAGCCTCAAATGTGTTGTTTTGGCCTTGTGGGCAGATGCGAAGTCTTGCTGAAAGAGCCATTGCTTCCACAAAATAAGGTACTGTTAAGGGGCTTAACAACTTGTTCTAAAACATCCATTTGGTAATTCACAGCCTTCATTTTGACACCTTGTTCACAGAAATGCAATTTGGTCACCCCCATCATAACCCACTCTGCCCAATCATCACCGATTGTGGTTGCACTTTCAAAATCTTCTCAGAAGGTTCACATGGTCATTTTGCCTATTGATATTTTTCTTCAACGGTAAAAATTTTCTCGTCCGTAAACAAGATTTGAAAGTGTCCTCCAACTGTGTGATATTGAAGTAGGCATTTGCATCTTGTTGTCCTGATGTCATGTAACACGGCTCTTAGGCGTTGGTCGATCTGTCTTTGATAAACGTCAAGCCCAAACGTTTTGCTTGATGATCGTAGACGTCATTTTTTTGGTATCTTCATCTCCCGTGACAAGATGTTCTGTTTGCGGAAGGGATTTCGTCAAATTCTCTCACCAAGCCCAAACATCATAAACGTCTTGCTTGATGATCGTAGACGTCATTTTTTTGGTATCTTCATCTCCCGTGACAAGATGTTCTGTTTGCGGAAGGGATTTCGTCAAATTCTCTCACCAACCGTTTTAATGGCTGCAGGACTTCTTGAAGTGCGGGGACGACCGCTCCTCGCCTTGTCATCCACACATGTGATGTCACTGTATCGTTTGATAGTATGATAAAACAATTTCTGCGTCACTTTCAGAGGTTTAAGCAGAGTGAAAATTTCATTTACTGACTTGTTGGACTTGTAAAGAGCGATTATTTCAACGGTTTTCTCTCACACTCCATTCTATCGTAACTGTTCAATATAACGAACAGTCCTGACATGCATTCAGCGAGTGAGTGTTTATATAATATCCGGCCACAGAAAGTTCGCAATATTTACATAAACCAACTTGGTGTTGCCTAATGCTTTCTGGGACAGGGCTTTTGGCACAACTGTGTATAACACTTTAACATTTAACATTTATATTAAACATTCTACCATCTTCACTAGCCTGTTAGTTCACCCTAGCATTCTTCTTGATTTTCCATTCTATTAAGTCATCACTGAATTAAGATAAAGAACACACCTCAGGCTTTTCATTAAGTTCGATGTTTTTCCTTTGGCATCTGTTTATGAAGGATGAGATTATTGGCGTATTGTTAAAATCAACAGTGATTGAATCAGAGACATCAGATTGCTTCGAAACTATTGTTAAATTCTCTGATGAGCTACATTGAGTCTCATCAGAACTCTGGGTTGGAGGGTATGATTTGCAAAAACCTGAAGAGATGTTTTCTTCGTTGAATCAGATCATGTAAATAAAGGAAAAAACAGAAAACACTACTCCACATAGAAAAATTTTTTTTTACTGACTCAGATGTACATTTCGGATTTCAAAAATCCATCATCAGTGAGTGATTTACAGACGGGCAATACCCATATATATACAGAACTAGAAAAACCTAAAACCAATCGAACAACAGAGGAAAGAGATATAACATCTCGCTAGCACCAAATAGCCAATAGAGCAAAGCGAGTCTGTTTTCCCTGACCTTTACAAAAGTCGTCAAC
>JAHWFO010028926.1:1558164-1584129 GCA_023313115.1 Rhysida immarginata | reverse complement strand
GTTGACGACTTTTGTAAAGGTCAGGGAAAACAGACTCGCTTTGCTCTGATTGGCTATTTGGTGCTAGCGAGATGTTATATCTCTTTCCTCTGTTGTTCGATTAGTTTTAGGTTTTTTCTAGTTCTGTATATATATGGGTATTGCCCGTCTGTAAATCACTCACTGATTATGGATTTTTGAAATCCGAAATGTACATCTGAGTCAGTAAAAAAATTTTTTCTATGTGGAGTATTGTTTTCTGTTTTTTCCTTTATTTATTAAGGTATCCACAGTTTTGGCTATTTTTCTATTTATTCAGATCATGTAATCCGTTTGCGAACAAAAAATGGTGGCAACATATGATGCAAAGAACCCACAGTGGAGATATAGAACCACTCTATGTAATTACTTTTGCCCACTTTTGAGATAGTAAATCAAAATAATAGATCACCGTTCAGTTGAAATATCTTTGCTATTACTTCTTTTATCGATTAAAATTCTTCTCATAAACATTCAGAGCCGTAGCGAGGAGATGGGCCTACCCGGGCCTTAGTCCAGGGCCCTTTCATAAGGGGAGGCACCAGAGCTGTACAGAATATATTAAGGGGGTACATAATACAATTAGGGAGTACAATTTGCCCAGGGCCCAATTTACTAAGCTATGGCACTGAACATTGATATAATTCAACTGCAATGTCAGCCATATTTGTTTTGCTGATGACTGTTTAGGCATCAGTCGTGTTGTTAAATAGCACTATTGTTGACTACAATGCTCGTTGCATCCGTCAACGAAAGCTATGATTTTAACAAAACGTGGTATGGAAGGCATGCTTCAGTTCCACTCCAATATAGATGCATTATACCGTTTGATTGTTCAGTGTAAAGATTAAACCTAAAGACGGCTCCAAGCAGCCAAAATGTACATTATATGAAAATAAATATTCGTGTGGGAAGTGGAAATCTATTTGTTGGTTGGTTGGTTGGGTTGGTTTGTTTGGTATTAATGTCCTTTTCAACTGCTATGGTCATTTCAGGACCGTGTCATAGGGACCACAAATTTTGCCTCACAAAGGTTCTTTAACGTGCAGCCGGCATACGACTACACGGGACTAACGGCTTTAATTCCCTTCCAAAGGAAGTGCGTGATCTCAGGATTTTCCCCCTGAAAAAATCCTTATCGTCCTCGGCTGGGGTCGAACCCGCGTCCTCGGGCATCTGAGGCGATCACGGAGTCACTGAGGCCGACAAAATTTATTTGTCTTCATTCATGTTATGCAAGTACTCACAAATTTTATTGCCTTTTATTTTAATCAGATGTTGATATAAAGTTGTTTTTTTTTGTATATTGAAGTAAAATCAATCTATTTATAGTAAAATATCTAGTTCCAATTTTTAATAGTCACAGTGTTAAATCAGTTAAAATCCAAATAAATTTTGATCTGAATAATGGCCACATCCGCGGACGGGGGATGGGTTAGTGCATGCAGATTTTGGGGTACTGAAGGCAGAAAATATAAAAAGAAATTCTTAACTCTTAACCCTCCCCCTCCTCCCCCACCTTTCTTTTTCAAACCTTCAAACTTTTTAAAAAGTCTGGATACAGCCATAGCCTTAATGTTAGTTCGGTAAACAAACTTCGGTTAAATGTCATTTGTTATTTTTAATTCTGACCCAGATGGGAGGACGCTGTCATGAAGTTGAGCTGTTCTTCATGAGGCAAAAATAATTCTTATTCTTCGTTAATAGACTGGTTTTAAATCTATTTTACTAGTATAGCGATTCTTAAACTAATTTTATTAAATTTAAAAATTATTTTTGATAAAAATTATTTGATGGAAGAAGGCTGTTACGACAACCCACACACATTATAATACCGAAAACGCTTCGTTAGCGTACGAATACAACGCGTAAAAAAGACAAAATGAAAAATAAGAAACGATAGAAAACTCTGAATGTGTTTTACTGATGCAACTGTCAGTGGAATTTATATGTTTATGTCGTTTTTATACCTTTGGCCTTTTCTGCTGTCAGGTGGTTTCTCGTGCCGTCGAGTGTCGCCGCCATGATGTCATCACCACGGGTAGAATGTATCTTACCACGGGGTTGCCTGTGATGGGTTGCTCATGCCTGGACGTTCTCCCCGCCTAGAGTAACAAATGGAGAACAAAAAGTTTTTTGTTGTTTTTGGATAAACGCTAAACGAAGAAAAGATAAGATTAACGACGACGATTGAGATTTTTTTTTTGTGTTCTCATTCATACACTTAAAAAAGGTAAAAATGCGGCGGCGCATTTATTTTATTATGTAGCATTTGCATTTTTAAATTTAATATTAAACGCGGCTCCACACGTTTACCTTTTTTTAAAAATGTTATGAATTTTTATTTTAAATGAGGCACCAAAATTTATTTATTGCTTTATGTACACTTTTTAAAGTAAAAAAAGTGTGCTTAAAATAAATATATCTTTTTTTTTATCCTTTTCAATCTTCATTTTTTTAAAGAACATGATTTTATATGATAACTACAAAACCAAGAAAACCGTGAAAATCTGAAGTGGCCCATCCCCTGCCCAGGATTTTAATTAAATGAAAAGCAGTTTTAATCCTGTATAAGAATTCTAATTTTGAAAAGTTCGTCTGTACGTTTATCCGGCCGTCCGCCGTTTGCGCGATAACTTGAAAACGGATTAACCTTTTCAAATTTTGTACCTTTCGTACCTTTTCAAGTAGCAGACCCTTCGGTCATCTATTTTTACCCCTTTATCTGCACTTTTTACCTTCCCCCAAGTTTTTAATTAAAAAATGATTTTCTCGAACATAGTGTGTAGAAAATGTAAAAAAGCTCGTATCTTCTTTCCTTTCTCATCATTTCCGATGGAATGACATATCACCAGTGCTGCCAATGTGCGTGTAATTACACGATTTGTGTGTAATTTGAGTCAGGTGTGTGTAAAAAAAATTTTGTGTCATTGCGTGTAATCGACCAGACAATAAATCTAGATTAGATTATTAGATTATTCTCCGGTCTCCTACACACAACCACTCCACTCCGACTTGCACTCCGAGCACCGAGCCGAGCATATTAAATTGTTCAATAATTTTGTTAAATTATTAAATAAAAAATTGTTCTACTCTAGTATTGGTATGATTTCTATAACTAATCTTAATACTTCATATTGTAAAAAATTAAAATTGAATGATCTTTAAATACATGAATTCATGAATGTGAAGCTGAAGCAATTCTGCAAAGGCTCGTATCACTTGCTCCCTCTTGTGTGTAATTTGTGTGTGTAATGCGGTTGTGCCAGCGTGTAAAAGCGTGTAATCTCGTAGGCCATGGTGTGTGTTTATAAAAATTTCATTGGCAGCACTGCATATCACATGCCAAATGTTGCCATAGTTCTAACGACCAAGTGACTGCCATCCCCGCAATTCCGACCCCACTGGAACTATTGGGCCTAAAAATCATAGTAAGTACTGTCAGTTTACTTACAAACATTCTGTGTTTACACTTTTTATTTATACACTTTTACTGTAGAGCCATCTGTAGCTCGACTTCACAACCGGAATGGCACCAAACTTGGTAGCGGAAGAAAGATTCTGTGAAAAAAATTGTAGTTCCAAACATCTAAAGTTCCTAGATGTTCCTAGACTTGTGGTGATGTTATTGTCCACAAACTACCCAATTACAATGGAAGCCTTATGGCACAGTGCATTATCAACACCGTCTCTTCGAGATAGAGAGGGTGTTGGCAATGTCCTGCTAAAAGAGCTGCGGGCCCCTTCCATAAAACGCCACAAGGCAGGTAGCATTTTATTGTCCAGAATGTCAGCGTTCAATGTGCATGGCACAACGAGGCTAAACCATGAAAGCAAGACCACAGAATTATACCGAAGTTGACTGTTGGGTAAAGTACTCTGGTAAGAGATGTTTTTCGGGCATCCGCCAGTCCCACGCCTCTTACCAGAGTACTTTACCCAACAGTCAACTTCGGTATAATTCTGTGGTCTTGCTTTCATGGAGTCCACATCTCGCTGTGCCTGTTTGTTGCACCACTGAAATCGACGCTACATGTTAGTCCGCGTAATAATTGACAGTCCTATCATAAAAATCCATATGAGCCTTGGATATGAATACTTTAATATTAATTTGTATTCCAGACGATTCTTGGAACCCTGAATCCAACGAGTCAGCTGAGCATTATTCTTCGTAGCACTCTGCGGCCACGTTCGTTGAGTTTGGTGGGTTGTCCACTGCGGGGAGCATTTCGGGTTGTTCACGCCTCGTTCAAACTCTCTTAGTTACCTTTGAATAGCTATTTCACTAGCATACGATTCCATAGACTTAGGAGAACTTTGCACCAAGTATTTATATCAGACATCGACACGTGACTTCTCATTTATCAGTGCTTATGTTGTTTCTGGGAAGGGGAGATCCGTAACTGCAATACAATTTTAAGACAACGATGACAATTACAAACCGAATTGTAAAATGACTGAAAAATGAAAGATGACTGAAAAAAATAGACAAAACGTGGCACACACGATCTTAACTGAAGAGATGTTCAAAATGTCTTCTATTTTCATTAAGGTTCAGTTGGGCATGATTGTGGATAGACTTCTGCACTGCCTTCAGGACATCAGGATCGATGTCCGCACATAGCCTTCTGATCAAGTAATTTTCTAGTTGATCGCGTTCATCCGATTTTGATGAACTTTTTTGTTTCTTGCTCTGCAACTTTGCAATTAGGAATTTTGTTCTATCTGCTACAATTTGCAAGATGCAATTTCCTGTAGACCTATTTGCATATTCAAATCCTATCTTTTATATTTTTCAAAAAAAGAGTGGGAACCGAAATGATATCTGGATTGAGGTCAGAAATTTTTATCCTCGACTCAACATCACTATAATTCATCCAGCCTTACTTTGTCCGAGATGTGATGGGCATATCAATTGTTATGTATTGTTTAATTTTTATTGCAACAATGACCTCACTTCGGGCAATAAAAATTGGAAAGACAATCACATCTCGGGCAAAGTAAGGCTGAATGGACTTGGAGGGATTTGATAAGGCAAACGGAACCCATCGTTTATATTGCTTTGAAACAAATTACATACTAGTACAGTAGCTTCAAAGAGTTTCCGGAATCGTGATATGCCGAGGTGGTGTTTGTGTGCGAGCGAGGCTTCCCGCTCGAACGTGTTTTGACGTGATTTAAACGGAATGCTGCGGTCAGAGACCGTTAAAGTTAGACAAAGTAAGACCTTTTACAAACGTGTCTGGCTGCGGTGCACGGGCAGTCTGTTAACTGGTAATGTAGAGTAAGCATCGCATTCTGATTTCGCTACGTAAAATGTCAGTTATGGAACAACGTTCGAATATCAAAGATGACCATCTGAGTGGCCGTCCATCAACTTTAGTCAATCCATCCACAATTAATCTTGTGAGCAACATCGTGCGAGAAGACAGATGCCAAAATGTAGAGAAAAAAGCTGCTACGAAATCTGCACTTCGCACCGTTCCGCAAACTGGCTTCGCAGAGTGTTTCCAAGCATTATACAGATATTGGCAGAGGTGTGTTACTGTCAGAAGATAAAAGCGAAGAGCGATCGCATAAAGATCGGGGTGAGCGAAGGAAAGATTATAGAAAAGAAATTGGAGAAAGTGCAAAGCAGAAGCGGTTTACAGGAAAGGCACCCCCTTGGAAAATAAGACAGAATGGGAGAATCCGAGTGAAGAAGAGAAAAGAAAAGAGGGGAGGAAGAAGAAAAGAAGAAAAAAATCTAGGAGAAGAGTTTGAAACTCAAAAGAGTGTGGTCGCAAGTGATTTGCGGGAAGAAAGAGGAAAAGACCGCGGAATTAGTAAGGAGAAGAGAGAACCATGCAGGAAGAAAGAATATCTTAAGAGCGAGAATAGAAAAGAGGCGAGCTACGAAAAAAAGGATTTTCGGAGAAAGAATTGGAATGGTCGAAATGAAAGAGACAATTTTAAGTGGTTAAGGAGAAAGGAATTTAATACTTGGTGTGAAAAACGAAATTCAAGGACTGAAAATTTTGAAAGAAGAGTTTCTAACGAGACGAAGGAAAGGCGAGTAATTAGAAATAAGAAGAATTCGAGAGAAACGGATTCTGTGAGAAATTATGTCGGCGGAAGCGACAGCAAGAAGAAGTTGATGTGCAGAGTGGAAGCGACGCTGAGACAAAGCGATACGGACGATTCCGGAGAAGAGCAAGCAGCTGCGCGCGGGCTGGTACCAGACTCTGCGAGGTGCGCTGCTTGCGAGCGACCCCGAGCCACGAATAATAACTGTAAGTGTGACTTATAGTTTGCGCCTTTCTTAAAGTGTTAAGTAAGTGCTACTGTTTATTTACGCGTCATTAACTTAAAACTACGGGATATTTCTTCAGCGTAAAAAGTGCGTATAGCCATATGTCGTTTTAACTGCTTGAAACAATTTGTTAATGCTTTACAATTTGTTTATTGCTTGTGTGTGGTAGCGTCGACCATTCATAAAGTCTCCTTATGGAATTCAGAAAGTGAGCCGACAAGCGTTAAGAATTGGTTGGTTACCCCGAGACCCGACATTTACTCAGCAGGACCGACATCTGAAGCAGGCTTCGACATCATTAATTGTAAGTACCTAGTCACTTATTAATACAGGATTTGCTCTGCTCGATTTACGAATAAGAATATTAATTGCGTGCTTCTATATCCTTCTCAGGATGGAGCCCCATCCTCCTCATGGTGGGCACAGGACTTCTCTGAAAGTTCGAGAGGAGTTCCGAAAGCAGAGGCATCATCTATATGTTAAAGAAGTGATTTACACAATGGATGTGAATTCTTAATTACTTACTTACTTACTTACTTACTTACTTACTTTTCAAACCCGCTTATCCGTTAGGGTCGCGGGGGCAGCAGCCCTATGGAGGATCTCCAGCGATCGCGATCTTCCGCCATCAGGCGCATGTCCTCCCTGGTAATATCCAAGCGACTCGAACCCAGATTCTCCATGTAGTCTAGCCACCTGGTTCTAGTCCGACCCCTTGGTCTCTTACCCACCGGCTTGGAAAATAACAACGGCCTAGGAAGACTAGTTTGCGGCATCCGTATCACGTGGCCATACCAGCGCAACTGAGATCTCTCAATGCGGAGAAGTAGCGGCTCAACACCTAAAGATTCCCTTATTGTGCTGCTGTACACTCTATCTAGTACAGTAACACCTGCCACACCTCTCAGAAATCTCATTTCGGCCGCTTGTACCCGCGATCGCACTCTTTCGGTCATTACCCAAGCCTCATGACCATAGGTGAGAATGGGGACAAAGATAGATTTGAAGACTGAGAGCTTGGCTTTGTTACCCAGCTCGCGTTTCGTTACCACGGATCGCCACAGTTCGCGTCTGACACAGCTTGCTGCACCGATCCGAGCATCCAATTCTTTCTCCTGCCGTCCATCACTCGTGAATGCAATCCCGAGATACTTGAATTTCTCCACCTGTCTCAATGAGGCTCCCCTAACAGGTCTTGACTTAGCCACACTAATCTTCATCCCAGCTTCTTCACATTTGGCTGCAAACCGGTCTAGTGCATGCTGAAGGTTCGTGCGAGAAGACCCAAGGAGGACAAGGTCGTCAGCAAAGAGCAACCTCTCCACCAGGCAGTCGCCCACACAAACACGCTCATCGCCTCGGCTGCCCCTGTCTATCCAGTCCATAAAGATAATGAACAAGAGGGGCGACAGTACGCACCCTTGGCGGAGTCCAACACCCACGGTGAACGGTCTTGACTTAATGCCATTTATCCGGACACACATCTCAGAGCTTTCGTACAGAGACGTGGTAGCAACCAGTAATTGCCCATCCACTCCATACTCTTGCAACACTTGCCAGAGCTTCTCCCGAGGAACTCCGTCATATGCTTTTTCGAGGTCCACAAAACAAGCGTAGACTTCTTTTGCATACTCTCAGGATTTCTCAAAGATTTGCCTTAGAGCAAAGATGTGATCCGTCGTGATTCTTAATTATAACAACGAAAATTGTTCTTTACTAATTTTAAAGAGCTATCATAATTCTACTAATCCTACCAGCTTCATTTGAATTACTGTGTAATTATTTATTTTTGTGAATTAAAATTTATTATGGAATTCTATCAACATGTCCTCTCTTTTACTCTGCTGTCACTTACACAGATTGATACGTGACAGTATTTTGAATGAAATGTTGTTTAAATGTTGGTATTTTTTCTGTGTGCAGAAATAAAAATTAATTCCGGGAACTCTTTGAAGCTATTAGTATATAAAGAATATTGTCAGATTCAAATGTCTGCAATTTAAAACCGAATGAGTAATGAACGACTGCCGATCCAGTTCTAACGAGACGACTTTCTATCTTGTTCTCCCGTATTAAAGTGGGCTAGAAAAGGTATGAGTATCACTAAGAGTGGTGGCCTATATATTCGTTTCCTTAATTACCCCCCCCCCCTAATGTATTCGCTTTCCCATATTCATAATTTTACAAATAAATCGTGTCCAAAAAGTAAACTGACAAAAAAAAATTCATCGTTGTGCAATAACAGCGTGTGGCCACGTGCAATGCGCTAATTGATCTGCAAGCGAAAGTTCTTTTCCATGAAAAGCAGAAAAAATGGGCGCAATAAAAATGAATACTCCGCAGAAAGGGTTTTCCAATCCTATAAAGACCATTGCAACGGCCATAATAGAAACACTTTATTGAAGAAGGCAGACCGCGACAGCTTATTTGAAAAGTAATGATAGGTTCAGTAAGTGCAATGATAAGAACACTACCTGGGCGGCCTCCCGTAAAATCATCAGAGAAACATGTCGCCAAGAGCCAAGAACTCGAACTTAAGTGTCCGTCGTGCAGTCATAAACTGGTATGAAAAAATCGACTGTGAGTGGCATTAGAGTCATAAGTTGAGCATTCCAGCCGAGGTCAAGAGAGCCGCCTCTAAGTAGGCGGGATCGCAAAAGCAACGTTCGAAAACAGCAAAATCTTTACGAAAAAATAATTTGATAATTGATGATGAGACGTAAGTCCCTTATGATCCAGCAGAAAAATTCAGGAAGGCATTTTTACCACTCTATGGAGCCTTCCCAACTTACTTATGACCAACAGTTAAATTCTCATAGTAAATTTCCGAAGAGGCATTTAATCTGGCAAGCCATGGACCAGGATGGAAATGTTTCGGTGTCATTCTATGCAGAAAGGACCATGAACGCCGAAGTGTATCTGAAAGAATGCGTAAAGAAAAGACTGACTCCTTTCATCCTTCGTCATCATCAGCTTGATGAAATCCTGTTCTGGCAGACTTAGCAAGCTCCAATAATGCCAGAAACGTGGTTGTCTACCTGGACTCCATATATCTGTATTATGTGGACAGGAAGAAAAACGCTCTAAATATCCCACAAACTAGGAGGATTGAAAAATTCTGTTCGCTATGGAAAACTGGGTATTCTGTCAAAACAACGGAGCCCCAAGCAGTAAAAACTTTCCGAAGTAATTGGACCAGGATCAGCAAAAGGGTTGCGAATATCTGTGGAAAGTCAGTTTAGAAGAGGGCATGGAGAATGCTTCGCATAAGCGGTCGAGAAGAAGTCAACTCTGTTCCATCCAGCAAAAAAAGATAACTAGACATTGAATGTTCCTACAATATTTCATTGAATTCCAATAAAAACTATAAAAATTGGAGGTTTTTTTTTTTTTAATTTTGTCGATTTACTTTCCGAATATGGCTTTGTTTACACAATAAAACCATAGAATCTCTAATTTCAATTTGTTTTTAAGAAAAGGAAACAATTCCGTTAGCTTAGATGTCAGAATGTTCTCAATAGATTTTTACGCTGACGGTTTCAGTGCACTATCAACTTAATTTTTCATCTTCTCCCCATTATCTCATGCTAAAATGAAATCGACAGAAATCCTAGACACAAAAATGAGGAATCTCCTTTCGCAATTTGAAACACGGAAGATATAAATTAGCACTTCCAAAGGTCTGCTATTTAATTTCATTTCAATTTACACCATGTGATATTTTCTTGTTCTTGAATCGAAATAGGACCATCTTTTTCGATTATTGCTACGTGTAATTTTCCGTAAAATATAAAAATCATATTGGAGCCACGTTAATCAGCTGTACCCTCATTGATGGTCAAATCAACTTCTTGAATAATTGACGTTTCGAAATTCATATAGAAAGCTATTAGGATTTCTAATTCTCTTACGGGTTAGTTATACTAGGTTATTTATATAGTTTTCTTATAAAGTTGAAACATGTAGACGTTTTACACTTACAGCAGGTCATTTGCTTCATCTTTGACACAAGAAAAAAAAATTAATTTATTACTTCTTAGCCTGCCCGCAGAAAATTCTTTATTTTTGCCCGTCATCGATTAAAGGTGACTTGTTTTCATCCATCTTAACTCAAAAACTTTTTCATTAAAATTTTGCGAAAAAAAATCCTCCGTCTATACCAAATTTGTGTAGCTAACTCTTCTGAAACGGCAAATAGCACAATTAAATGAAATTAATAACACACGCAGAGGATTCCTTAAACTGTGTGTGACGTATTTTGATAACCATTGGTAAGGGTTAGGTTAGGTTAAATAAAGAAATGGTTGTAACATTCATACTAGCGAACAAAATTCAATATAATCGACATGTACGGACTTCTCTCATTGAGACGAAAAATATTTGTAAATAAATTGTTTGGTTCTGATGAGCCATTTTGGGGTTATTAAAGGTTGTTTTTTTTTTTTTGCGCAACTGCCCCGGGCCCCCCCCCCCATTCAAAAATGTCTTTCACTAGCTCATGATTCGCGAAGATATGTTGAAATTTGGCGAAAAACATTTTCCGTCTGTACGAATTTTGATGTGACCATATTTTGTGTAGCTAACTCCTCCGAAACGGACAGTCGTTAAGATGAATAATTTTTGGATATAAATTGATTGGTTCTGAAGAGCCATTTGGGAGATATTGAAGCTTCTATTCGCATAAAGTTATTAAAATAAAATACCCACATCCTTCGAAATTAGAGCATTTTGAATTAAACTTTAATCGAAATTTGATATTGCGAAATTTGTCATTTGATACTCCGAAATTGGACCTAGGAGTGTGCAAGTACTATTAATATACCATTTCAATTTATTTAAATATTTTCTTAAAGTTTATACCTGCATATCTGCTATAATCTATCAATAGCCTTTTAATCTTTCCTTTTCATTGAGTTAAATGCATTTTTTTTACTAAAGAGAATGCATGCTTCATAAATGTTAAAAATATATCGCACCTTCTTAGATATATCCAAAATTCGTCTTCCTAGTTAAACATTCATTATGAATTCGGTAACATTAATATTGTAAAAATTCTTACTGTTTATATATTTTTTTAATTGTAAAAAAAAATTATCATTTCATATAATATATGATCGTGATAAGGTGACGTAACTTGGGCTGATAATGTGATAAGGTCAATGAGATTCCAAAAGATTAGCGCAAGATAGTTTTTTTTTTTTTTTTTTTTTTTTTTTTTTTTTTTTTTTTTTTTTTACTAGAAAGTCATTTAATCTTTATGAAAATTGATTTATGGCTTATGGATTTCTTAATTCTGAGTATTAAATGGAAAGAAGGAAGGAATGAAATTTATATTCTATTCCAGGATCTACTTTACTTTAAATAAGAATCAAGTTAATGAAAATTTATAATTATAGATGCAGTAGGCATTATGCTTTAATTTTTTCGGGAGTTGTACGAATTAGAAACATTTATATTATTACCTTCTATAAATTATAGTCAGATGAGTTTATGGTCTTATCAGAAAGTCACTTTCTTTCATCTCATCTACGTTTTCGTAGTCTTTATCATATATATGATTCTATAAAAAGTTATTCGTGTTCGAATTTCTTAAATTTTCTTTTGGAATGAAAGAGTTCGGAAAGCTCTACTCCTTAACGGTCTATACGAGAACATGGATTAAACAAAATAATGAAACGCCTACTAAATTAAGAATCAATAAAAACTCCTTTTAATATGGTACAGGACCTTCGAGAATATAGAATGAAGATAAGTCATCTCTGGGGACATTCTGAAAAGTTAGACAGTCCAAAAATGTAGGACTCTTTAAGCGTCTACTAAATAGGAAAAGTGTGGAGAGGAACTCATCGCACCACATGTCAAATTTCCATTCATCAGAAGTCCAACATTTATGCTCATTGCATCGCTGTTTCCCGGGGTTGTCAATGTTATCGCAATTGATGAATATTCTGTTTGCAGAATATGAATCATGACATGATAACAAATGGGATTATGAGTTACCGTACTTAGTGTACAATTGTCTTCTAAAGGTTGCATTCTGATCTATATTGCTGACTTGATAAATGAAACAAAACTTGTAATCGTTCATAGTTCCTGAAAATGAGATGATACTCGATACGCGTTGAACACTTAATAAAGACGCTATCCATATTGCTATTCCTGGACCCTTTCTTTTGTTTCATTTAATTGTCTTCTGCTCAAATCCTATAATTGTTTTCTATTTAGACTTTCATCCACTGTGGTGTTTAGTGTGATAGTTTACCATTATCAGTATATGCCATCATAAATTTCGAAACCGTTTTCACCAAGAGCACCATGTCATTTACTCCTGGTTTCACTTGATATACGTGTAGATTCATGTCATGAATGTGTCTACAGAAATGGGTCTGCAGAAACCAATCGTCGAAACAGGTTGGGTCTGCAAGCCCTCACGATACTTTAGTAGCGTTCTCAAAATGAGTCTGCAGCTTTCACAACTATTTCTGATGATCACAAATACCTCCTACGTAGGCATTTTTTCAAATTTCGGCATGGCTAAACAAGCACGAAATTTTTTTGTTCTTTTGAAAGTCGGTAAAATTAGACGTAATTCACAATCACC
The DNA here is from genome assembly GCA_023313115.1 of Rhysida immarginata. NCBI lineage: Eukaryota > Metazoa > Arthropoda > Chilopoda > Scolopendromorpha > Scolopendridae > Rhysida > Rhysida immarginata. The sequence goes on along the minus strand of JAHWFO010028926.1, from coordinate 1,571,218 downwards.
AAAATAACACAACGTCTACCAATGCATTGATGCTTCTTCATGTGTGAAATGAGAACTGAAGTGAACAAAGTGCACGCAACAAGCAAAAACAAGAGCAGTTAGTGACGCCATTTCCGTGGGGACACAATGTCATTAACATTAGACACCACTAACACGGGATATTTTCATTATTTTATCCAACCCTTTTATTCTTTGCCATCCCTACTTGCTATACTCTCAAATTGCTTACACGAGATTTTGGAGCAGAAAATTGCACTTTTATTCCTTGAACATGTCGAAAACTAGAACATGTTTAAGCTGAATTGCGACTAGTCGCTGGGGGTACATTGATGGTGCTTGAGAAAGTTTTTTTATTTTGTTTTATTTTATTTATTTATTTATTTATTTATTTATTTATTTATTTTGTTTTATCATAACCATTTTGTATACAGTAGGCTGGTTAATTTTACAAGTTTTTTTCTCAATTTAAAAATGAAATTCGTGAATTTTATAAAAAAAAAAAAAAGTTTTAATTGTGAGCTGGACAGTATCAGCGAACTGGATCTCCAAATTTTAATCCAAATATCTTCAATGGTTCAATACAAGTCTTCACTTTAAAAACTTTGTTTTTACGTCGTTTTGAAAGTTGTAAGAAAATTCTCCTGGAACCACGCCCTTTCTTGAAAAATGGACTTTTCTTGGTGCTATTGGAAGATTCTCATTGGGTCATTCCACGCCCGTTCAGGCAGGCATTGGCACTGACCTCTCGGATTTTAATGAAATTTGGTATATACAATTGCCCTAGAGAGTTGGTAATGAATGCCAAATATTATTAATTTTTTTTTATTTTTATGCAAATTACGGACATTAAAAGTTTTCGAAATTTGAGTGGGGGCCTTATCTATGAAGTACTGTAACTTTGGTTGTATTTTACTTAGAAAGATGTGATTGGTGACATATGAAAGCCCTTTAACTGCAGATTCTATATGAAATTTTTAAAATCATATTATACATGCGCAAATATTTGAATTTAATAAAAATATTTTATTTATGCAAATTTCTCAAAAGATGGGTATTTTCTTTTTCGTTAAAAAATTATTAATATCTTACACATACTTTCATAAAAACAATACAAAAAAATCAAAACTGTATTTTTCTTCGTTTTGAAGATATTAATTTTTAAAGCTTCAGCTCCAAGCAGCGGGAGTCAGGTAGTAGGGACTTGACTACTCGTACAGGGAAGAGAAAGCGTATACCTTGGTTGACCATTCATTTATTTACGTTTTATTATTTTTATAAATAGTATGTTTAATTATAATTACACGAAAAAATAAAATAAACAGTAGCATTACAATAATAATTATATCAATAGGAAAAATGTTTCTTAGAACTTCAGTTTTTTTTGTTTTTTTTTCAGAAGCCAGAAAAGTATTGAGCACATGTTAAATAAGAAGATAATTTACTAAGAAAATGTAAATTTGCATTATGATGCCGAATTGTTAGTAATAAAGAAAGTATATTTACTTTACACTTCCTCAGAGTCAGTCACTTCTGAGTTACCCTGAAGGATGAGATGAATAGCAGAGGCAGCTGAAGTTGATACAGGCTTCATTTACAGGGTGATTCGAAAGTTAGTGTGCAGTAGTGCATGGAAACGTGTAGAGCACACACACCAATGTACTTTCTGCAGGACGTCTTTGCTGATCGAATTATCTAGCGTGGCATCTGGCCTGCACGGTCGCCGGACCACACACCTCTCGATTTCTTCCTTTGGGATGCCTTGAAAGGTAAAGTGTATGCAAACAATCCGCACATTTTGCCTGAGCTAAGGAGGAAATCACAACTAAAGTTCAGCAAATCTCACCAGCCATATTGAGCAGAGTGTTTCACAACTTGCAGCTGCTCTTTTATCTTGTCATCATAGATTGAATGTCTCTTAAGGTGCTTTTTCTTCTTTGGAAAGCGGTGAAAATCGCAACATGCAAGATCTTTCATCTTTGAACTGCAGTTTTTCATCGTTGAACTGTAGGCGCTGCAACACCTCTAGTGGATGGCGACTGTTTGCGGGCCAGCGTTATCGTGCTGCAGAAGATGGTCCAAAGCTGGCATTCAATGTTGGTGTCGACAATAATCCCCGATGGGTTCACACGTTGGTACAGTGCGTGGGAAGGGATGGGGATAATGTCGAAAAGTGAATAGTGCATTACATAGAGGACAAATGTAAGTATCAGATACAAATCGATTAACAAATATAAAAGTTACAGACATGGAGGTATTACTTTTCGATCAACCCTCGTATCTTCTCTACATTTATTGAATTTTCTTTTAAAAACTTAATGAATTCACATTGAAAGGAATAAAAAACAGCTGTAGAATGCTTAAGACAATCGGATATTATCACAAAATTTATATTTCTTAGGATGCCTTGTCCATCTGAAGAACTGTAACATACAAACGGATGTATTGTGGCTTGGAACTCGAGCTTTAAAAATTAATATCTTCAAAACGGGGCAAAACACAGTTTTGAATTTTTTGTATTGTTTTTATGAAAGTATGTGTAAGATATTAATAATTTTGTAACGAAAAAAAAATGCCCACCTTTTGAGAAATTTGCATAAATAAAATATTCTTATTAAATTCAAATATTTGCGCATGCATAATATAATTTTAAAAATTTAATATAGAATCTACAGTTAAAGAGCTTTCATACGTTACCAATCACATCTTTCTAAGTAAAATACAACCGAAGTTACAGTACTTCATAGATAAGGCCCCCACTCAAATTTCGAAAATTTTAAATGTCCGTAACTTCCATAAAAATGAAAAAAAATTTATAATATTTGGCATTCATTACCAACTCCCTAGTGTAATTGTATATATCAAATTTCATTAAAATCCGAGAGGTCAGTGCCAAAACTATAAAATTTCTGCCTGACTTGACGTGGAATGACCCCATTGTAATTTCATTTTTTTTTTACTTGATTTGTATGTTTATTTATTGAGGCTTATTATAAAGCTTTACATTAAAAAAATATTAAACCAATCTTTTCGCTCAACATATGTACTTTAAAATACAGTTTATATGTTCTAATCAAACAATTTTGCATTACGAAACAATATCTAATAAAATTTCAATCTCAAACTGTTCTCTCAAATTTCTTCAATAAAAAACATCACAATATACATGAGAAATTCTAGCTGAAGCAAAGCATGAATGCTAAAGTAAAGATAAATCCAGAATATTTCATGAGTGTCAACAAATTCTACTGCTTAACCAGTTTTCTCTATCATAATTCATACTCTTTCCTTGATTTATTTTTATTTCTTTACCCAATTTTAGTCTCGAAATGAACACCAAACAGAATGAATTGTATTGTAATTGTAAAGTGGAACACACGCTATTGTAAGGGGAAAAAAAATTGCCCTAGTTTTTTTTATTATTATTATATTTTTATGGAGTCAATGTGAAGATAAACTTTATTATTCCATATAACAAAAAGTGAAACAAAAACGTCTCTATTATTCTTATTAAATAGCAACATATTATTTATATTGTCATCGTTTATTGTTTTCGTTTCATAACGTATGACTCGAATAAATGATTGCTTAAGAGTTATTATTTCTAAAGCACCAATAAATTACGTATACAAATTAAGTATATCATATAATGCTCTCATTGTACGCGGGTTTGTTTTTTTTCCCCTTATAATGCACGTTTTAGTAATAGCGTATGCCGTTGAACTTGATTGCCAAAATGTTAGGAAATTTAGACATTGTCTATAAATGTACATTCGAAAAATTGATCAATTCCTATAATTTAGTATTTTCTTCCTGAAATAAACATAAAGCTTTCAATATTAAATGGTGGATAATTGCTATTCATCGCCGCTTAGAAGAGTTTAAGATAGAGAGCAATTGGTAACATAGAAGCAGAGCAGTCTCAAGATAGTTAAATAAAATGTAAACAGGAAAGTCGTCTCCTTTCTCATGGAACAGCCTCATGGAACTAGAAAAGAAACCAAGAAAAGCAGAACCAAGGCGCTTTAGAGCAGCGTTTCTCAACCTTTGGGTCGCGAAATGAGAGAGAACATAAGTAAACACGAGCGAAATGTAACCATCAAATTCTGAGATGTTTCAACATTTCAATGCTTCTATAATCCTCTTGATTTCTTCTATTGTGATTTCCTCCTGCAGTCTTCACCTTCATCCTCTCATTTACCTCTTTCTCACCATTTACACTAATGGGAGCAAATGGAAATACACGATATGGGAGCATATACCGTATTATCTCCATTCCACAGGATTCATGTTTTCACATCATAGATCCATTTCAGAAAATTTACCAAACAAATGAGCCGAGAACGCTAGGCTTTCCAGATCTCGAATCTGCTGAGTCGCTGGTTCGAATTCCGCAATATACATGAATTGTTTGTGTTTGTCCCAGGATTGAATAAAGATAATAGTCATTTGGAATTGTCTCAGAAATGCATAAAGATATTAGTCACGTGAAAAAGGCGCAAAATAACCTAGATATTGATGCGCGCAAAAATCTAATAAACCAAGCAAATGATAAGTCATTTGTGGTACAGTCTAGTGGAAAGAAATCTCAAACGACTCTTTCTATGAAGGGAATAGGCAGTTAATTAATGTTATGCAAAGGATATGCCACTTCTCACAATTTCTTTTTTTTAATTTTTTAAAAAACAAAATATTAGAATAGCCAAAATACTTCGGCAGAGTTTTTTACTGTACACTGCAAAGAAGATTTTTTTTAATGTTTATAATTTTTTTCATAAATTTTTATCTGAATTTGGAATTTTTCTAATCGAACGTAAACACATGAATTTAACAACCCGGAAATTGTCTACGGTTTGAATTACTTTGTGTAAATAATTGTACAGTACATACATGTATGTTCAGTAAGTGTTTAAACATTCCTGAGGTACTATTAAAATTTTTCTATCACTTAAGGATTTGAAACCACAGGACAAAATTTAAAAATATTAAGCATTTTCATTGTTCGTGCTCGCTTTTTACCTAACGAACGCTTTTTTTTTTCTTAATATGATCAGGGTCGATGTCTCGCTTTAAATTCCAGCAGTAGTTTATATTCCAACGAACTTGATATTTTAATGTTTCTAATATCTTAGTGGAATCTCTCACTTTGCTCTTCACTTACACATTTAGTACTAAAGCACACGACGTTGGTCTCCAAACCTTTCGTAAATTGCTCTACACGCTAAATTTAATATGAAGTGGTGGATAACAACTTTTTATTATACAATCAAAAACAAGATTTTTTACTCAGGCTCAAATTAAATTTTGGAGCCTGGCCTTAGAGAGATTCTGTTCGGCCTTTTCTTTCTTGGATTTGGGTTACATTCAATATTAAATGGCAAGTAATTTTAATACTATCAAAAACTGTCATAATTAAATTAGAAAAATGGAAGGAAAAATTCCGCGATCTGGGCTCAAACCAGTTGAGCTATCGCAGATGTGTCCTTATGGACTTCCATGAAGTCGCACCTAAATGGCAGAGCAGCCTCCCAACTATCTAATTAAAAATTAAAACTGTTTAAGTTAATTAAAACTGTTGGCTTCAAACTAAAGTTATCACTTAAGTCCTTTTAACCTTTATTTTTGCAATTTAATATTCCAAAAACTGAAAGTCCAGAGAAAACACTTTCAATTTCTACAGGGTGTAAATTAAATGTTGGGCGCTGCTTAGAGGATCGTTTCCTAAGGACAAAATAAAATGAAAATGTTGATGGAAGTTTATTAGTAGACGGCACGCGTTTCGAGAAAACTGACTTTGAAAACTGACAAAACATGAAGTTTTGTTCGCAATATACGGACTGATAAATCAGCTTCTATGCCAGCTATCTCCACGAGAATTGGACGGCTTACGGAGAGTACATAGTCCGTTTATCGTTCCAATTTATGCGCTTGTACGTTCATTAGTTTCGGAGATAAGCGCTCGATGCGGGACTTAGTTCATATCCGGCAGTGCGGTTGCGAACCTCACAGCAGTGCAAATACATCTACAATAGAGCATCGATTATCCGAAATAATTCGGAATTGGAGGTGTTCGGATAACTGATTTTTCGGATAACCGATCATTTCGAATAACCGATAAATTCAACTATTTAGGGTACGGATTTTCACAGTAATCTACAGTATAATGGTATCAATGAAATTGTATCCTGAAATTTCACAAAGTTATCCCTATTGTTGGAAGTTAATTGCCGTTTCCTTATCTTTAATATGACATCATCTCATCTACATACTCAGATCAGCTGATGCAAGAAGTCTAAACTTTGCATGACCAGCTCGTGAGGGGTGGCCAGGATAACTATTTGGAGGGAAGGGGTCAAATACATACCGTATGTAAGAAAATTGTGTGGCAATAGTGCACCAAACACCAACTCTCCATCTTTGCAGAATAAAGTCAATGCCAGTACTCCAAATTTTCTCCGTGTACATCTTATTTCTACCAATATTCAAGTAATAAATAACGAATAGAAACTGGAGCTGATACTCCAAACATCAGGAAATGATATTACTTGAAAAAAAGGAAAGAAAAATTCTGCGACCTGGATTCGAACCAAGACCCTCGAGTGTCATATGCCTGACGCCTCTACCAATTGGGCTAGCGCGGACACACGTACAGACAAGCTGTACAGCATAGGACACTCGAGATTCCTAGTTCGAATCCAGATCGCAGAATTTTCCTTTCCACATTTTCAAGTAATATCATATCCTTATGTCTCCATTATTTATTGTGTGCGTTCATCAAACTTTCTGATGGTTGGATATGAGAAATTCTCGATCTGTGAGCCGGGTGCCCGCCTTCCATTGAGCTTTCACCATGACAACTTGGTTGTCTTTAAGACACATAGGTTCCTGGTTCGAATCCAGGTCGCAGAATTTTTCTTTCCATTTTTTCAAATAATCAAGTATTTGATTACCAATCTTATACATGATCCCGAAAGTAAAAATTTAAAAGATTTAGACCAGCGAACCTCGGAAGCTATGCATTATTCCAACGGATATATTGGCCGTGAGGGTACCATCGCTTGACTTCTGAGGTTTCCTGACTTATAAATCCTTTGGGGTTACCTAAAAACAGCTAGTCTACAGCGTTGAGTCAATACTTGTGAACAGTTACTCCAATGGATAATTGATGCAACCAATTCGCATAGATTGAGTTTATAATTCGGTGTCATGCTTGTGCTTTGAGCATTTATTATACTAAATCGTATACCTTCTGCTTTTCAATTAAATGTTAATTATAAGTTCATGATTTTTGTTTATCTATTTGCTACTACACTATAAAAACTTTGATCTTTTGTAATTCTGTATCTAATTGCAATACGAGCTATGCTCCATTTTCATTCATTGTGGATCACCCTGTATTATACAGGGTGAGGCAAAAAAGTCTGATAGTAGAGCGTATAACTCGAAAACTATTTGATGTAGGTTAATGAAATTAAAAACATTATTACTTAGCAGGATAAGGGCTACTTGGTAGTGACATTTCAATTTATGCAAGAAAGTATTCATAAATTTTGGAAAGTTATCTCCTAAACTATGGTAGACAGAGGCATAGTATCTTCAATTACTTTAAATCGAATGTTAAAATAATTGCTAGATTGGGGGGAAATTAAAGAAACATAACTTGAAGTCGGTACCTTTATAAGATACTTCACGTCATTTGCAGAGAAGCCCATCGTTGGTGCGGATCAAACCCCTAAATTGACAGGGAAGAAACACCACTAATGGATGAGATGCCACTTATAGAGACAACAAATGTGATTTCAGATGGATGGAGCTCCGCCGCACTATGCCCGACATGTACGGGATTGGATGAACAGGTGGATCGGACGAGATGGGCCAGTGGCTTGGCCTCCCAGATCACTAGACTTGATTCCACTAGATTTTTTTTCTTCGGGGCTACATTAAGACATTTATTTTTATTAGACGTACTCAATATCACATTTATTTTACATAATGCTCAATATGTTGATCATTGCAAATGATACAAATTTGTGCACGGTAGCCTATAGTCATGATGATGTTATGTATGGTTTCAGTAGTGATATTTTCACATACTACACTGAAGCGGTTTTGGAGAGCTTCAGGTGATGTTGTCTTTCGTAAACGCGCTCCTACATTAAACAGCGCGTTACGAAAGACCAACAACATCATCTGAAAATCTCAAGAACCGCATCCGTGTAGCATGTGAAAGTACACAGTCCAGTGGAAAATGGTTACATCACCAGAAGGTACGTCTCAGTATCAGAGGTGGTAGGGTATAGAAAGGGTGTCAGAGAGAAGCAGAAAACATTGCAATTGTTGGAGTCATGGCCAAACGTAGCGATTTATCCTATCTCCAAAAGAGCATGATCATCGGCTTCCGAGCCAAGGGCGGCAGTATTTCCGAAACGGCTACTTTTGTGAACTGTTCGAGTGCCGCCGTGGTGAAAGTGTACCGTGCATGGCAGAATGGCGTTACCCAAAATCAGCGACGTGCCAAGTGTGCGGCACCATGGGCCATAGATGACATAGGTGAACGACGGCTACGGAGCTGCGTGCAAGTCAACAAACGTGCAATAGTGGACCAACCGACCTCCAAGATGAACTGTCATGTATTCTCAACGACAGTTCAGCGAACGTTGCTCCGCAGCAGACGGCTGGTTCATGCATTAATGCTGATGGCTGTTCACCGGCGACAAAGACTGCAGGCATACGCTGACTACGCATCCGCGTAGGGCCCCGAACGTGAGGGGGCCCCCGTGAGGCGCCCTCGATCCCCCGGTTTTTTTTTTAATTGGCACTGCAGCCGTCTGTGTCACTCACGTTACCTTCCTCATCCTGAAATTTATCATCCTGAGTTGAATTCGTAACGTAACAGGAAAACGTCTCCTTGGTCTAATTTCCACGCATTTTCGCAGAGCTTCCAGGGGGGGCTCCGCCCTCCCTGGACCCCCCCGCCGGAGGGCCCCCCCGGACCCCCCCGCGTAGGGCCGCATAACACCTAAGAACGGGCCTGAAGACTGACATTTGCACGCCAGTACTGCAACTGGACAGCAACAGAGTGGCGAAAGGTGGCTTTTCGCGATGAATTACGGTTTATGCTCCATCGGACAGGTGGGCGATGGCGTGTATGGCGTTCAGCGTCAGAAAACAATCAATATGGACGGCACTATGGATGGCCCTACATGCAGATTGTGTTTCCTCAGCGTAGTGTCCGTGCATGGTTCGAAGAGCACGAGGATGCGTTTACACTAACTCCCCTATTTAAACCCCACAGAGTATCAGTGGGACCACCTCGATCGGGTTGTTCGCGCCATGGATCCTCCACCGCGCATCCTAGGGCAGCTCGCCACAGAACTGGAGTCGGCATGGCTTCACATTCCTGTCAATACCTTCCAGAACCTGATTGACTCTCTTCCTGCCCGTCTCAGCTGTCCGCGCCGCGAAAGGTTTATTCTGGCTACTGACAGGTGGTCACATTAATCACTACTGTGTATCACTACTAACAAGTAAGATCTTACCTAATCTCATGATGATTGTACGCTACCGTGCAGGGCCGTACCCAGGGGAGGGGGGGACTGAGGGGGCTGCCGCCCCCCCCCCCCCGAAATTTTCCACTTTGTCAACTATTTCTGTTGCTCGGGGCACCCCCCCCCCCCGCTAGAAGAATGGGGGCAGCCCCCTCAGCCCCCCTCCGAAATAAAATTCTGGGTAGGCCCTGCTACCGTGCACAAATTTGTATCACTTGCAATGATCAACATATTGAGCATTATGTAAAATAAAATGTGAATAATACAGATATTGACTAGGTCTAATGAAAATAATGCTCTTGTAAGTTCCTGTATTCTACTGCCAGACTGGTGTCAGTTTGGTGTGAATTGTTTCGAGTATGATTCAACCACAGCCTTGCCTCCTTCTCCCTGTGAATTTAGTGGTTTGGTCCGCATCAACGATGGGCTTCTCTGCAAATAACGAAAAGTACTTTACAACTTCAAGCAATTTTTTTCTTTAACCCCCCCCCCGCCCCCCAATACGGCAATGATTTTAACATTCGATTAAAGTAATTGAAGGGTGCTCTATAACTTTGTTTCTCTCTGTCATAGTTTAGGAGATAAGCTACAACAAATAAATCTCTGTTAATTACTGAGATAGCGTCTATAATTATAGTAGTGTTGTACCAAGAGCTCATAAGGAGCTCTTGGTTGTACTAGTAGTTGTAATAGTGTTGTGCATACATGACTTTGGCGATTTAGCAGCCCACGATTGTATTATTGGGTGGATGGGAAAATTCATGAACACTTTCTTGCATAAACTTGAAAATGTCACTACAAAATATCCCCTATCCTGCTTAATAATAATATTTTTAATTTCATTAACTTACACCAAATAGTTTTCGAATCATAATGTCTATTACCAGACTTTTGCCTCACCCTGTATATCGAAAATGTTTTCTTTTAATAAAATATACTCATTAAAATACTTTTTAGATTAATCAATATTATCCTTTGTCATATTCTAGTATCTTGACTGTTATCGTAATATCTCTGCAGTAAAAAAGATTTACAGTAAGATCTGCAGTAATAAATAAAAAACTTCCTCCCAAAAAAAGTATTTTTTCAAAAAATTATTTAGTTTATTTTTTTGATAAAATTTTTAAATGAAAAATTTATTAAATTTTAGAAGAAAACTTATGTAAATAAGATTTTTGATATTTTTATATTTATTAGCTTTTCAGTATGCGTATATTTTGGTATTCAATTGTAAATATTTTATTTTCTTATTAAAAATTGTTGAGGCTATCAAGTGTTATTTCTTGAATATAAATTAAAATAACAGCCCTCGCGTTAATATTAAATCGATATATAAAGAAATCATCTAGCTATTTGGTTAATTTTTATTATCTACTTGCAAATGTTATATAATAATTAATTCGTTAAGAATTCATTAATAATTAGAGCACTGCAGTGAAGCCATACTTTGAGAATTGTAGCCATACTCTCATATAGTTTTTCATCTCAAACTTTTCATGCGCTTTATTTTGGACTTTATTTATTTATTACAATAAAACGTTAACAATAGTCGCTGTGTGGCCAGTTTGGCATTTTTTTTAAAGCGCTTATCCTTGTTTTCAGTGTTTTGTGCATTGTTTAATTTCTATTAACAATGCCCAACAAAGGACAAGCGCATGAAAAAAAAATAAATGCCAAACTGGCCACACTGAATAGTCGTCTAACAAATTATGAACGTCATATCGCGCTTGCAATCATACAAAAAAATAAATAAAAAAATAAAAAATAAAATCTTACTTCATCCTATGCATAGATGTCGCTGATTTGCTTCCGTCCGTTCGCACTTTTACGAATGCGAGTGAAAACCAAGCCCTACTCAAGCGGGGAAGCGGCTGTCGACGATGCTGTTGGTTGCTGCGTCTCTCGACGCCGTCCTCCGTCGCTTGCACACCTCGAAGCGAGTGTTGTGCGTTACCTCGTTTCGCCTATTGCGTTACTTTTCATCACATGCATAATACTATTAGACATATTGGAGCCGTTGTTCATTAAGCGAACGAGTAACAACAACAACATTTACAGATAAGGTAATCATGATTTTTTCGGTAATGATCTTTGAAATTTTCGATGACTTAATTTCATGCAAAAGAAATTGGATTAACTCCAAGCAAAGCTTCAGGGCATAAAAAATAAATAGATAAATAAGTTGAACAATTATAATTTCAATCTTTCCAAGAACCTAAGCGGAAGAATGATTTTTCGTTGTTAAGATAATTGTTTTATTTTATATAATTTATTGACTTCATTATGGAGAATTTATTAAAATAATGTTAATGTTAAAATTAACTATTAAGTAGTGAAGATACATTATAGCGACCCCTGATTCAAGCTCACTCGTTTTCCTCATCGGTATTACTGACTTGCGGGTCTGTATTCTGTATATCTGAGAGCAAATTGCTCTATTGAATGAAATAATATAAAAAGAGAGAAAGAAAAAGAAATTTTGAAAGAAACCAATTAGATTGAAGAAGAAAGAAAATTTTGCCAACTTAACTTTAACATTCAAACTTTTTTTTTCTTTTCTAAAAAGTTAGTATGTTAAAAAAAAAAAAAAAGCCGAATTATTACGCAATAAAAATTTTGTTTTTCAGGAAAATGTCAACTTAGAAAACACTGTGATGTTTGTTTAGCTTTAATCATTTCACTGTATGTATTAAATAAAACACTTAATGTTATCTTATCATAATGTATCCAAAAATGACAAATCATTTAAAAAACTTAAAGGTGATGAACAACTTAGCATGAGGTTACTTAAGAACAACCAATTTGTTGGATTTTATGATTGATCAAAAAAGGCCAATTTTATTTGTATATTTTATGAGTAAAGACAATTTATAATCACATTAAAACAAAAAAAAATAAATTAATAAATAAAAAAGTAAAATAAAATAAAGAAATCTCATTTGATCATCTTTACTACTTATGTCTGTTCTCTTCTTTATCACATTTTATAATACTTTATAACAGAATTAATGTTTTCTGTTCAGTAATAACCATCTTTTCCCTGAAATATCATTACATATTTCATAAATACCCAGTGCATTCAAAAAGTTCTGGGACTACAACAAAAAATACAAAATAAAGAAAAAATAATTTTATTGGAATAATTTTTCTACATATATTCCTTCCCTCTCTACGTAACACATACAAAGTACATATAGGCGCGAAAAGGCCCTGTGAAATTCTACGGAATGGCCATCACATTACTCTTGATTGATTCCATTTCTTCAAAAATGCTTTCCTTTTAATACAGATTTTACATTAGAGCAGGGTGTTTACGGGAGCCAGAAGGTCAAGTGAGTTCGGAAAGTGTTTGATGACTGTCACCTTTTTTTCCGCCAAAAACTGAAGGACAAGAACTGACAAATGATTTGGCACATTGTACTGCAGCAGAAATCACTGACTAGCTCTTCATTACCAGTATCTTCCAGGGCCATACCCAGAATTTATTTTTTTTGGGGGGGGGGGAGCTA
>JAHWFO010028926.1:1469671-1558064 GCA_023313115.1 Rhysida immarginata | reverse complement strand
CCCCCCCCCCCCCCCCCCCCCCCCCCCCCCCCCCCCCCCCCCCCCCAGGAGCTGCAGCATCTTGCTTATGATTAACTAGCAAAAGTACCTGGCGTTGCCTGGGATAATTACACTTGTAGGTAAACAGAACAATCTTAAAAAAGTTTAAAATAAACTCATGAAAATGCTTAGAATTAATACAGTAAAAATTCTTAATGAAAATTCGAAAAAAAAAAATTTTAAAGGCTCACAATGGATAGACCTCTCCGATAATTTCTTACTCACGTAATCTTACTTCAGATGTATACTTGATGTTGTTACAATTTCCTTTCTTCTCTTGATGTGTTGAAGCAAAACTTGGCCATTCATCACTTTGTGTAGTCTAGCGATCACCGATTCTTCTATTTACTTGCTTCCGATTTGCTCAATACAGCACGGAGCTAAAGGAGTACTTCCTCTGTCGTCTTTCCACTCTTTCTCAATAGTCTGCTAACTCTTCATTATCTCCAGTTACTGATCATTTTTAAAGATTTTCAAGAAATGTTTAAGTACGTAGAACTCTCTTTTCTAAGAAAAACCTGAATAACAGGAATTCTATGCATTGTTACAAATTGAAACTTATCCATATTGCATCGTCATTTTATGTTCATTGTTATAATTCTTGGAAAGGATAGCTTTATCATTGCATCATCATTTTTTGCTCATTGTTATTGGTGAATTGCATGTTGACACCATTGTTGGTACCTATTGTTGCACAAACTTTGCTTGCATTGTTGGTCATGAGATATATATTGTTGGTCGGTGCAGAGTGTTTATGAATTGCGTGTTGATACCATTGTTGTTACTTATTGTTGCAAAAACTTTGTCTAGCATTGTTGGTCATGAGATATTTCTCATTAATATGCCCTGCCATAACCATGAATATCGATTTTTTATCAATAATTATTATTTTTTCGAAATCTGAGGTAGACAGTGACCTTCCTCATGCTTTGAAGGTCATGTATGCGAAATTTTATCAAGATCGGAATAAAACTGTAGATTTGTATAAAAAAACAAACACACAAACCCACAAACAAACATCCTTCTTTATATAGAGAGAGATTAGGATAACTGTTGAATTAATCGTTGAATAGATGAAAGTTAACAATTTTATATATAATTGTTGGAAATAATCATCCTGAATGTGATGAAGTGGCAGACATTACTGAAATTCTTAACATGTTTCAAAGCATACTAACTGATATGCTAACTGTCACTTCATCACTATCATCATGTAGGAATGAATCTTTAGTCATTAGCATATGCAGTTTTCATCATTTGGAACATTTCCATAGTCATTTTTCCGCATTTAAACAAAACTTGATAATTGATTTTTACAGTGTAAACAAACACGAGAACTTCAAAATGTCACTGCTAACTCTGTCCTACTCGAAACACTACAAAACACTTGCAGATTGTCCATAAGACTACACTGTAAAATTATCTTTAAACAACAACAACAAAGAAAGAAAAAAGAAAGTAAATACTGCTCAAAAAATCTATCTCTGTTGGCCTACCACAGCTGCAACATCTCTGCAAGATGCTGTTCTTCTTTCACTCTAGTCACGATATACATTCCTGCATCGAAATTGACATTGAAAGCAGAAGCGATGTTACATTTGTTTATTTCTGCTGTCTGATTAGTTGCCTAGCTAACAAGTAAGAAGCCTCAGTGTTCATAGCGTGCACAGTTAATAATACTGAGTTTGTCGGAGTTTATCAAGTTCAAAGAGAGAAAATTGTTGGTGGTATTTACCTCTATGACTGCAATAGTGGATCAAGGTACAGTATCAAAATTTATGACTTCATAGACTGTTTACAGGACAATATTGTCTGAGACACATAAGCATGATAACACTGTCAACTGACTGAAAAAAAAAGGATATTGCAACTTGTGACCCCAAAAAAAGAAAACAACTGCTGCAAAAGTGACTGCAGAACCCAAAATCGACCTTCTAAAGCCGTGTCCTCAAAGACCACGAGGAGAGAATTCCATAAGCGAATTATTCGTAAGCAAGATGCAATTGCCATACCACTAATGATCAATATTAATGCTCAGAAGAGAAGAGTGGTGCAACAATCATAAATCGTGGACTGTCTCTCAACGGAATACTGTAACAATGATCCAATGAATCGAGCTTCATACTGTTCCCAATCATTGGGCGTGTTTATGTGTGGCAATGCCATTCCCAGCTTACAATCAGTACTGTCTTGTGCCAGAACTAGAACAACTTTTGCATGAAGAATACTATCAGATTCTATTATTAACCATCCAAGAACTTAAATTTGTCAATCCCAGGAGAATATAACCGTTTAGATGCCAAAGATGGTTCAACACCACATTAAATAAAGATTTCATTCTCTTACGAGGCATTTCTATGTTTTTGTCCAATCACTGTAAATTCTGAGAATATTAACTTATCAGGAATATGCATATTTTATGAAGTTGTAAAGTGATTGTCACAACTTTGATAGCTCCTCATAAGTTTAATTGACTTGAATGTTCAAATTTGAAAATTAATAACAAGGATCACTGAAAGATATTCTGTGATTTTTACATGCATTATAAAATCAATAAACTAGCCCAAAGAATGTGTTCAGTGAGCATTTGCACATTGAAACAGAAAAGAGAATGTACTATTTTTCTCAGGCTGTTTGTATCTTTCCAACTCTGAAATTATAGTATTAATACAGGGTCGAGTCACTGATTTATGACCACTACCTAATAACCCGAATAGCCTCCTTTTGCAGCCAAAACAGCAGCTAGGTGATGGGGCATGGATTCAATGAATGCTTGGAAGGTGGCAACAGGAATCTGTGTCCGAGGCTCTTGCTGCCCGACGTGTCGATCCAGATGTTCCCACAGGAACATCATACGGATTAAGATCTAGGGAGTTTGGAAGTTAGGGTAGTAAGTGGAACTTGTCCTCATGTTCCTTGAACCACGTACGGCAAATTTTGGTCATGTGGCATTATCCTGTTGAAAGATCCCATCATTCGCAGGATACACAGTTGCCATGTAGGGATGCATCTGGTCGGCAACAATGGATAAGTATGCACAGCTATTGAGGTACCTTCAGAGGAAGTAATGGACCAGCTATTGAGGTCTAGAGTAAGTAATGGACCCAAAGCATGCCCCAGACCATTACACTGCCTCCTCCAGCTTGTTGCTGCCCAACAATGGTTTCGGGTAGTTTATTTTCGGATGTCTTCTAGTGGATATGCCAGCACCTATCAATACGATGCAGTAGAAAACACGACTCATCAGAAAATGCAATCTTTTTCCACTGGTTTAGGGTCCAATGTTTATACTGCACTGCAAACACACGTCGTTTCTTGCACTGAAGGATTTTAAACCACAGACCAAAATATAAAAAATAAGTAGGAGAAGTATTTTAATAATTTTAGCGGAAACTTTATGAACTTACCATATTATACCATTCCTAATTTCTTCAACTATTCAGTCTAAGCTGTTTTTTGAGTTTGGCTCTAATGCTATTTTTCCTCCCAAATGAATGTTTTTTTACATTTTTAATATAATCAAGTCTATATTAAATTGTCTTTAAATCCTAGCAGTAATCTGTCATGATATTTATACTCCAGTGACCTTGATAGCATTTTATCATGTTCTCTCACCTGCTCTTCGCTTACACATAGTGTGTCCCATTTAACCTGACAAATCAAAATAACTCGAAAAAATAACCTATGGGTGGGGCAACTTTGAAATTTCAAATGGGAATCCCCATTTTATAATGTAGATTCGAATTCTACACTAGAGTTGTTAAACAGTTTTCTACTGACAGAAGTGTACAACCGAAGAAAAGAATGTGTGCACCTACTGTTTGTGTAGACAGTAATCAAATAGCAGTACTAGCTGCAGTGGCTCATAATCCACATGCAAGCGTCGGAAATATTGCACCAATCGGAAATTTCTCGTATGAGTATTTGGAGAATGCTGAAGTTACCTAAATTTCATCCATATCATGCGTCCTTGCATCAGGAAATGATTTCAAAACCGACTAATGTTTTGTCAGTGGGCAGTTAAGCAAATACAAATGAGCCAGAACTTTTTTGCTCGTGTACTATTCTCTGATGAATCCACATTTACGAACCACAGTGAGGTTAACCGCCCTAACGTGCATTATTGGAGTGTAGAAAACCCATAATGGATTCATGAAATAAACCAGTGTCCCTGGTCAGTTATGTTTAGCGTGGAATAATTGGACCATATGACAATTGACAGTTATTTGAATAGAACACCCTGTATATTTAAAAGATGCACCGTTGTTGTTCAAAGCCTTCATAAATTGCTTTATTAAGCTTTGTATTAAATTTTTGGAGTCTTACTGTAGATGCTCTTAGGTAACTCTTTCTTTGTTCAATGAATATTAAGAGCCCTTATCGTTCCACCCACAAAGAAAACTTGGTATTTTTGTAAAGCTAGATTGCTGAACCAAAAGCATTCCAGAAATTTTTAAATCTTCACAAATTTTCCATTGATGCTTTGAATAATTAATCTTGTCCAATAAGTTATAGGTCTTCAAAGTATAGGGTGTCTCACTCGCTCTTGTTCCCTGATTTTTGCTTATAAAATCAAACTAATAGTCATAATTTAATAAAATTTGTGTGATCTGTAGTAAATTATGACCATTAGTTAAATATGTCTGAGATTATCTCTCCTATCATCTCCTTAAGTTAACATATTGTATCACAACACCCTATACAGGGTCGTGCAAAATACTGGCCATAAGCAATTTATTATAGATATATTTTTTTTTTTTATTGTCAGCATAATTTTGATTGTTTAAGTATTATCTATAATTTTACTTACAATAAAAGGGAAGTTAAAAGATAACACTACAAGCATTAAAAGATAACATCACACAAATTGAAACATAAAAGAGAATAACTGTATGCTCAGAAATGTGCAAAGATCATGTGTCTCCTGAGTGATAAAGTGTTTGGAAGAAGGTGGATTACAGTTCATAGACTTATTGTAAACTGTACATTAATATATAGGAATTAATTTATTTATTTTATTTATTAAGTAGTGGAAGAATGGAGCACCCGCTACTTATTTATTGATTTCACAATGTCCGTCTGTCCCCTTCATAATTTCCGCATTTTTTGAGGTAGTAGATTGAAATTCGGAATGTAGCTTACTATGGGCTTGTGCATCTTCACTATTTAGTTTGGTTTTGATTGGCCTACTGGGGTCGGAGTTTCGGGGGTGGAAATTAGAGGGGACCAAATGGTCTATGCATATTTATGCATATACAGGCAAGATCAACATTACAGTAAAGTTTGGGCCAAATTGTCCCAATAGGGTCGGAGTTATGGGGGTGGCAGTACCTTGGTATTTAGAACTATGGCAACATATGGCATGTCATATATCATTCGTTCGGAAATGATGAGAAACGAAAGAAGATAGAGCTCTTTTTCATTTTCTAAATACTATAGTTCGAGAAAATCAATTGTTCGATTAAAATAATGTGGGGGGGGGGGGGGTAAAAAAGTGCAGATAAAAGGGTAAAAATAGATGACCTCAGCACTTCCACAACTTTCCTATATCTTCCTCGGGAGGATTAATTTCTTGTTTATTATTTATTTTAATCCAATACATCCATCCAAAGCCTGTATGGCCTGAGGCCGACGAGTTGGGTTCCTGGATGGACCTGGATTAACGACTGCTGTATGATGGTCACTAGCGTGCCTTATGTTGCTTAACTTCATAGAAGTTGTGGTGGTTTCAGTGAAAGCCCACGAGGCCTACCCCATATCAAATTAAATAATTAAAAAAAATTCTATAAATTGCCTATGGGTCCATACTTTTGCACCATCTTGTATATTGAATGTAAAACTTTGATCATATTATTGCCAGTATATTGTAGCACTTTAAATTTTTACAAAAGAGATAAACGTTTCCAGGGCAATTAATTTTTTTTTTTTATAACTTTATAAAAATTTTTATATTTAGAGGAATTCATGGTGAGAATGTGGTTGTATGCTATACCTTTAAGAATATGGTTATACTTGAAGAATCTTAATTTTAATTATAAAAGCAGAAATATCTTAATTTCTAGATATTTGCTTTTTTTTTTTTAAGTGTAAACAAAATTTATAAAATACAGGGTGTCTCTAAATGGAAGGACAATAAGTACCTAGCACGATCCTTTGCATGATGACAAACTTAAAGTCCCTTATGCAAAATGTTCAAAACTCAAATTTTAAGGGTCTAAAAGTCATGCAAAGTTTGTTAAAAAGCTGGTGAAAAACATTTAATGTCAACAATTGCTTTAATGACGCAAATTTTTTAAACCCTAAATTTTGAGTTTAGGCATTTTCAATAAGGAATGTTTTGCCTGATCCATGGAATCACATTATGTAATTATTGCCCTTCCATTTAGAAACAGTATATGAAAAGCACCCCCCTCCCCCCTGTAATAAAGATAGACCCCAAATTTTAGATTATCTGTGACGTTACAGGTAAAACGTGTATGAAGTAGCTTCAGATTCATGAATCACAGTGCTGAAGTGTCTGTTGGTTTCTGTATTTACACGCTTAACCATAGAACAATTTGTAAGCATTCTGTATAAAAAAACAAAGTTAGTTAAATTTTGCAATACGCTCACTCGTTCAAAAGAGAAATGAAAGTACTCTTTTGGAGACAAGATTCCCAGCAGGAACTAATGTCATTTTTTGGTGATTACTCAAGAGCAGAAAGATTCCCAGAAAACCATAGAGCAAGTTATAAATATTTCGAGGCATTTTTCTTTATAAAATATTAGGTTAAATCAAAAATTCTCAATTGATATATACATTATTATTCTTGATTCATGTTATGATACAAAAAAAAGTTGAATTTCCATAGAGTTTATTTTTAAATACAAGGAAAGTTCAAATTTGACCTGGACATTTTTTAAAAATCATACAGCTGATTAATTTAATAAATTTGGTATATATGATGTATTTCATGTGAACAGTATGCAAGAAAGATTGTTTGGTTACCGTAGTAACCCTGTTAATATAAAAGAAGAGGGCATCTGACCTTGTTTCCTCTGCAGTAGAACAATGCAGCATCATAAAATTTCTGTGGAAGTTGTAAAAGGGCCTGAAATTCACACACAGTGTGATGTGGTTTGCATCATAGACTTCAATGTTTGATTGGTTAAAATTATTCAAGAAAGGTCATGAAAGTGTGGGAAATGAATTGCACAAAGCAAGAAAAGCAACTGCAGTCAATAACGTGACCATTGCAAGGGTTGATGAGTTCATGCAGTCAACACTTAACATTTGTAGTGGCAATGTTAAAAGCTTCTCAAAACAACTTCGGAATCCATAAAGTCGGTGCCCGATGGGTGTCCAAATAGTTGTCTGCAGAGCTGAAGGCAGTGTGCATCCAATTTTTGTCTGCAAATACACTGAATGAACTGCTGTGGGACATTTTCCTCATCATGTGATTTCATCTGTTTGGCCTGCTTAAAGAATACTTATGAGGCAAGAAATTCTTGTCTAATGACGAGGTGAAAAATACAATCCTGAAGTGGTGTCGACATCAATCAACAGATTTCTTTGAAACTGCAATATGATAGTTTCCAGAACGTTGAAACGAGTATATCTGTAAAAAGGGGGAGTACATCGAAAAGTACTGTTATTATTTTACTAAGTTATTGTATGATTTGTGAAATAAAGGCCAAATCAATTTGAATGTCCCCTGTAATATGTTAAGAATATGAAATTTATAATGCCTGGCACGAAAGAAAAAGAAAATTAGTACATGAATGAATAGAACTCATTCAACCAATGAGAAATGGAGCATTACTTATTCCTGGCATTCCCTTAATGAAATCTGGCACTCAGTTAATCGATAGGTTGAATATGATATTATGCTTACTTGCTGTTCTTTTATTATTACTGTATCCTTTAAATAGTTAAAAACAATATAAATTATGACAAGTTTTCCTTGTTCAAACAGACTTGTAGGCGAGGTGAAAGCCACCAAATTTCAGGAAATCTTAATAAAGCAGACCTCTAAAATCGATAAGCACTTTCATTATGCATGCACCAGTTCCCTTTTTCTTTTGTGCCAAGTACTATAGGTCTAATTTATCCATGCTTTATTAAAGTCTGTTTACTGCCAACCGATGCCACAATTTAATACTTTGGCATGCATGCTTTACATTCTTTTGTTAAGGCTCAAAGATATTGCACAAGAAAAAGAGTCAATTAGGATGGTGGTGAAATGTGATCTACTAGGGAAAAAAAGACAGTGTCAAAAGAGAAAGATTTCTTTCTGTATGATTTTTTTTTTGTATAATTTGACTACTTTTTTTATAACTGTTTTGCATTATATGCACGTTTTTTAGTAAAAATATGTAAAAATTTATTATATTTCATTGTAAAATTTTTAGTAACTATTTTTATTTTAATAGAAAATTTTAAATGTAAATTTTTAATTTTATTTATTTTTTAATTTTTTTAAATTTTTATTTTAAATATAATTTTTTTTAGATATTTTACAGGGACATTTCCCCCCGATTATTTTTCATATTTTTATTAGAAAAGGTTTTACATTTACCGGTAATTTTTATTGTCAATTATTGAAAATTTTAATAAAAATTCTGCATAAAATTTAAAATAAATAATTGACAATTTCAATAAAAATTTAAAAAAAATATTAAAAAATTTCCAATAAAATGTTAGAAATAAAACTTTCCAATAAAATATTAAGAATAATATATTAAATATTTGCCAGATTTTTTTTAATCATATATATTTGCAGATTTATTTTTAAGAATAAAATACTAAAACTTTATTAAAATAATAGCAATTTGCAATAAAATTTAAAAATAGAATATTAAAAATTTGTACTAATAAAGAATACTTTTAACCCAAAATAGTCCAATATAAAATAGTAACTTAATATAAAAATTGACAACAAAAGCATTTCTTTTTCCACCACTGTACAAAATCCTTTGTTTCAGGTTTTGAAGTTACCTAACTGGAACTATAGTTGTTCATGTAGTATTATCGCTGTAAAACTGTTTTTGCCTCAGGTAAACTGTGGGGTCGGTTGGCAGTAAAGCGTCGATAGTGCATTTACTGATATATTGAATTTTCCTTTTTTCTTTCAACAGGATTCAACTTAAAAATGTTAAACTCTTATGTGGTTCACTGCCTTTCAATTCTGTTTGGCATTGGAGCTTGGATAACTGTTAACGGGGTTTGGGTAGAATTACCACAGTTAGTGTTACATCTACCAGAAAAATGGAACTTGCCTTCTTATTTGTCAGTTATTGTCCAATTGGCTAATATTGGCCCAATTATTTATGCCATTGTGGCTCACATAGGTAAACCATCCAATAGCAAGGATAGAGCAGCTGTCATAATAACTACTGCAGTAGGAGCTAGTGCTTGTTTATTGCTTGTTTTCTTTTGGAAATACACTCTTTATGTACTTGACCAGGACAGGAGTATAGCACTTTTCATTTTAGTATTTTTAATGGCTTTAGTAGACTGTACATCATCAATTTTATTTTTACCTTTTATGTCGGAGTTTAGGGAAAAATTTCTCATTTCTTACATGGTTGGGGAAGGACTAAGTGGATTAATTCCAAGCATTCTGGCCATTGTTCAAGGTGTAAGTGGTAACCCAGAATGTAAAAATGTTACAATTGTGGAAAATAATTCTACGAAATTAGAACCATTTTATCCAGAGCCTGCATTTTCAGCAAGCATTTTTTTTGGCCTTTTATTTGTATTGGATATTACAAGTTTGCTAGCATTTTTACTTTTGAATTATTTACCTATAGCTAAGAAAGAGAAGATATTATCTCAAATGAACAATATTTACAAAGTTGATCATGGTGAAATAAGTAGTGATTCTGGCAATGGATCCATGTATACATATGTGCCGCAAAGTGTAAATAACAGTGATAATGGAAATGTTATAGTTTCTGAAAACGAAAACTCATCAAAAAAGAATTCAAAGTTTAAAGCAACAAAAAGGATAGTATTCTTGTTAATTTTACAAACATGGCTGTGTGCATTAAGTAATGGTGTATTTACTTCTGTCCAGTCATTCTCAGGACTTCCTTATGGAAACCGTGCATTCCATTTATGTGTCACACTCTCAGCAATTGCAAATCCTTTGGCAAGTGGTGCAGCATTTTTTTTCCATACCAAAAAATTATTAACAGTGTCAATACATAGTGCCATAGGAACATTAATTTCTTGTTATTTAATGGCAACTGCAGTAATGAGTCCAGTGCCACCATTTGTAGGAACAACAACAGGAGAAGCTCTGATTGTAAGTATTAGGGATAATGTTGTCATACAATTAAAATTAATGCACTTTATAAAAAAAATTGAGTTTGAATATTCCAATTGTATATTTTTTCCAGCTGTTTTCTTTCCCCACTTGTGGAATCTCTAATTCCTGTATGCACTTATGTATACAGGGTGTGTATAAAAAGTACTGGGAACAATTTTTTCCTGACGTGACAGCACGCTCGGTGGTGTGGGGTCTGACTTTCAAAACACGCCAAGCGTGTAACTTGTGCGGGAAGTGCTGAATTCAGACTGTCGGTTAAGTGTGCACATGATTGCAGATCGAATGGCATTGATAAGATGGCAGTGCACTGCAAATTTGGAGATGCGGAAGATCTGCGCCAAACTCGTCCTGAAGGTCTTGACGGATGACTTAAGCAAAGGCGCAAAACTGCGTCCCGACTTGGCCCCAGGCAGACTTTTTCCTATTCCCAAGAGTGAAATCCTCTCTCAAAGGACACTACCATGGGACCCTAAGTACCATTAAAGAAGCTTGCACGCTTACCCTTAAGGACCTTTTGGAATCCGCCTATCAGGGAGCCTTCAAGTTGTGGAAAAGCCGCTGGCAAAAGTGTGTTGACGCTCAAGGGATATATTTTGAAGAATTTTACTGTTTTGTAGCAATGTCTGAAATAAATCTATTTTTCCGAAACTTTTCCCAATACTTTTTATACAAACCCTGAGGTCTATAAAATTCATCCTATAAAATAAATAAATAAAAATTGACTTATCCATGGGACAGTTTTACTTTACTTTTAGAGAAGATAAATAAAAACAAACTGGATGCTTCAGTTAAAACTACTGTAAACTTCACACATAACACCAGTTTTTTTCCTCAAAATATTACAAAAATTCAGGTTATATGCCATATGCAAGTATTTTATGGAAAATTTTTTTAGTTAATGTACATCAACCTGCTCAGAGGCTTCACTATATCATTTCAAACATGGACAGTTTCAATCACATAAGAAATACCCTGTTCATGCCTTAATTTTTGATCACGATCCATGATCATCCTACACACGTTTAAGGTGAAATGTGTTGAAGCCTTATTGAGAAATTCAGATGTTCACACTGCAAAATTCTGTTCACGATCAGAGTTACAATTTATGCTGGCAGATGATAATGAATTTCAAACAGATTAAAAGATTATTAACAACAATTTCAACATCCAAAGGTAAAAGAGGAATAAAAAGAATGATGATAGTGACGCTTTTAGTGATAGGCCTGCTGACCCAGTCTTCTTTGATTATCAAAATAACTTTCTACATTAATTATTCATAGCAAGAATGTGCAATTAATTCATTAAACTCCAAAATATTTCTTCAAACATACGTTGGGGAAACTGATTCAGGTGGGACTTGGCATATACGTCCAGGGTCTCTGCCTATGTGTACAGAGCTGTAGCGTGCACTATTCAGCCGTTCGCGAGATAATTGAACTGAAATTTGGGCGCCTGAAGCAGCACGCCTTATGTATAAAAAAATTTCGCTTTTATGTCTTTTTATTAATAATAACAATGAAAAAGTAAATATCAAGGGGGTAGCATTTTAAACAGCTTTTGTCTTTTGTTGCTCATAAAAGATAAAATTAAGGGAGGCATAATTATTGATAAGGAATGAGTGCATAAGGGATAAATGAAATAAAAACGTATTTATTCACACTAAAATTAAAAACAAAGTTTAAAATAAAATTTGAAGTTTATAAATTAGAAACTTTAAATTATTTTACAGTATGTACTTCTTAGCTAATATGCTTCTGTCCAGCTTGATTATAAATGTAAAAAACCCCTAAGTTTTTCTCCTTTAATCCATTAAGATACCTATACAAAGTATGTATGTACATTAAGATATCCGTATCCCTATAATAACTTTCATTACATATATCAATTTTAAGAAGGTAACATACTTTTAAACTTACAAATATGAAATACATATTCTGTAAATGTTTACATATGTAAATAAATAAATATTTAAATATCTTTCTTTCATATTATATAAGTATTAAGCATAATATGCTTTTGTTGAGAACTGATAATCATCTCAAATTATCTTTTTATTAACATAGGTGTTATGTTGGATCCTGTTTGCAGCTTTGTTTTCTTATGCAAAGACTTGCATTGCATATATTTTACGACAGCATGGACGACGTGCATTATTTTGGTGTGGTGTTTGCACGCAAGTAGGATCTGCAATAGGATCCTTGGTTATGTTTGTTTTAATTAATGTTTATAATTTATTCATTAGTTTTAATCCTTGTCAGACATGAATTATGGTAATTTAAAAATTTTATATTTATATTTTGTTTAAAAAAAAAAGGATTTTATTGTTTTGATAAATCTTTCATCTGTTGAAATTGCTCCTTTACAGCTTTTGACAGAGCTTCCAAAAATTCTTCAATTGTTACTGTAGATTTCTGTATAGAAAGAGTTTTAAAATAAATGTTTAGATATTATGTGTATTTATTTTGTCCATGAAAAACACTACATTAAGAAGAAACCTACTTGCAAAAATAGAGCATGAGCTAAAAATGGAAGTTTTCGCAATGTTCGTCCACTTAATCCTACACTTTGACTGAAATAATAAAATGTGAAGATTAACAGTGCTTAAACAATAAAAATACACAGTGGACTCAAAAAGTTACAGCACTATACCAAAATAATGAGAGAAAAGAGGTTTTTGTTGAATTTATTTTCTACATACAGGAGCTGGAACAAAATAATTCGAACCCTGCATTTTGGCAGAGTCATTTGCACAATGAGATTAGATCCAAAAGTTCCCGAAATGGAGTTCAAGATTTAATTACACAAATCACAGCTAGATATCTATCTAGTTATCCTTGGGAACTGTTATCACTTGTTGGCGTTTAAATTTTGTTTGTGCAATTGGTTTTTCGTAAAAGGTCGTTATTTGAAAGAACTACAAAATATACTCAAGAAAAGTTAAAGGAAACTTTGGCGATGATGCAATGGATAAATCACAAACCTACAAGTGGTCCAGACGGCTCAAAGAGGGCAGAACAGAATAGACGAACATACAGGACACCAGTCCTCAGGAAAAAATGAAAACATTACTTGCATCCGTGAAAAAAAATTCTTGAAGATTGACAAACCATCAGTGATTGTTGTGAAGCTTCAGGTTTGTCTTTTGGAACTTGTCAACAAATTTAGACAGAGGAGCTGGTGCTAACAAGTCATTTCTCTTGTATAACAACAATGCAGCAGCTCACATGTCTCTGATTGTTCATGAATTTTTGCTCTCTCTAACTTTACTGCCATTCACTACCCTCCATAGTCCCCTAATTTAGCACCATGTGACTTTTTGTTTCCTAAAACGAAGATGCAGCTCAAGGCACAAAGGTTGACACAGTGGAGGAGATCCAAGAGGTAACAACCGCCTTCTTGAACACATTGATAGTAAATGACTTCCAGAAGGTCTTTGAAGGGATGAGATCTCGGTGGGATCGGTATATCAACTCGGGAGAGGACTACTTTAAAGGATGTGGTAACAATTAATTTTTATTTTGCACATATGCTTTTAAGTAAATGAATTCCGGAAACTTTTGGATCACACACCTCATATTCCTAACACCCTTTCCATGAATGGTACACAGTGATGGCTACAGAAACAAAGGGCAGCATGGCACGCTTGAAGGCAATGGGGCGCTGAACGTAACTAAATTTTTGTTTTAAAGTATAATGCTAACTTCAGAATCTGTATGCGATTAGGGCATGTTAAGGCTTTCTAATTTCTTCTAGGCTAATCTCTTTCTTACTTTGTGATGCCACGAAAAGACATCATCTCATGGTACTGTCCTCAATAGTTTTTAAAGTATATTTTTCAACAATTTGTGCACTATTTTTGAAGGATAAAATTGAGAATAATGATTGCATTAAGATTTTTAAACTTTATGCCTTATACAGTTGATCTGTATTATCCCTCAACATTTTATTAATGCTAATTTAAACATGAAAGCTTATTGAAGGAATACTTCTTCTCGCGGACGAAGCTGTTTGTTTTGACAGTAAAGCGATCACAGGAAACGAATACAAAACACTCTACTTGTCAGTGCGGAGGATAAAAAAAAAAAGCACAAGGAGTAACGCGATAAACAGCTTTTCACGGCTACCAACTAAGCTGATGCAGTTAGTTAATATTTTAAATGAGCGTACGTAGCAGTTTAATTAAAATGTTTAGGCTTTAAATCACTCTCATCACAATGATAAGCTCCAATGAATACATAAGCCGCACACTGTTGGCATTTATTGGTTTCACTTTCTTGCGTTTGTGCAGCGCCGAGGGGCAGCGTGGGTAGGTGTGGTGGGGCAAGGGGCAACATGGAGCTGCGCCATGTTGATTTTGCCTAGCGGCATCACTGGTACAGCCCCATTTCTTAATAAATCACATTGCTGTCCCACAGACAATTTTGATGTTGTATGTGTTATGTCAGCAATGATTGTCTGTGCTCGTTTAGTGGGAGCGTCCGTGACCTGAGTTGTTTAGTTAATGGGCATTTCAAGATCTACTGTATCCCTGATCACATTTCAATATGCAAAGTCCTGTAAACGATCTATAGACAGACAACTGTACTTGAAAGACAAACACTTCAAGAAATTTTAATCCAAAAACATAAAACTATGACTGCAGAATTGAATATATGTTTAAGCACACCTGTGCCAGTGAAAACCAATCCAGTGTGCATTGCACAAAGACAACATATATGATGCTGCTATAACTGAAGCTTTGATGTCACAATGGAACATGCAACAGTACCGTCAATATTGCAATGAGCATAAACAATGGGCAGTGGAGACATGGAAACATGTGATATGGTCAAGTTTCACTTTGTTCCCAACTTCAGGCCCTGTGTACATGACCATGGGAAGCTTTCAGTATGGACTGCCTTAAACCCATTGTCAAGCATAGTGGAGGTTCCTGAATAGTTTGGGGGGCCATATCTTGGAATTCAATGGGACCAATCATCATTCTGGAGGACTACATAACAACTCAGAGGTACCTGGATATTCTCAATGACAAACTTCATCCCATGGCTCAGACATTGTTTCCCAGAACGGCAATACTCAATTGTAACCAGCAAGAGAGAAGGCCTCAGCAATGAAACTTAATACATTGTTACAACATCATAGATAGTGCCTTATTCGTATTTTTACCACTAATAATCCCTAAATTTGTCCTATCTATGATGATGTAACAATGCCCCATTTCATTGCAAAGGCCTTCTCTCGGTGGTTATGACTCAATACACACTGCTCAGTATCGAATTGTGTTTCGGGGTGCATAACACTGAAGTATAAAACATTATCTTGGCCACCCCATCCACTTTGAATATTCCCCGAAGTTCTGCAGGAGACAGAACACTCCATTCGCACCATCCAGATGCTGCTACATGTGCACATTGATGGTAACTGATTCTTCATAACACTGGGGACTGTCGTACAATGAGAGACTTTAGAGGTTTCATATCGGACTTACCGATAGGTAAATTATTAGGGATCATTCACAAAATGTTAGCTTGGGGGGGGGGGGGGGGGGATTTCGGAACTGTGATATATATGAACGGTAGAATGGGGGTAGGGGTATGAACATTTGCCAATATATTCCTAAAAAATCACCTCTACTTAGCATGTGGCTATGGCTCCTCTTTTAAGGGGGCTATTTGAATACAGGGTGATTGTAATTAAAGTTTAAGTTTCAAAACTCTATAAAAAAAGAACCACTTAGTAGAATGACATCCAATTGGAACAGAATGTTATTGAAGAAGGGGGAAAGCTTATGGCATAAGAAAAGAAAGTAGGTCCAAATTTTAGCAACAGATGGCGCTGTAAGCTTCAGAATTTTGACTACAAATGACAAATGAGTCATAAAACAAAGGCTAAGGTGTAAGTTACACGTTAAACCAACTGTACTGTTCAGTGTGCAAAGCATCCATAAAATCATCGGACCAACACCTTTTTTCATACCCTTGAGTGTTCTGAACTTCTGCAGAGCTACTGGTGCGGAATCATTGTTCTTGTAAAAATGCTTTACAAGCAGAGCACGGTCCTTCAATGAGACACCCATGGTGAACTTCTCGGACGCGAAATGAGGAAAAGCCGTGTACCCGGTGTTTTTATAACAAATGAAATCAGTCGTGCGCATGACAGGTATTTTCATTTACATATTCTGACGCTTACAACGCCATCTGTTGCTAAAATTTGGACCTACTTTTTTTCCTTATGCCATAAGCTTTCCCCCTTCTTCAATAACATTCCATTCCAATTGGACGTCATTCTACTAACAAGGGAATCCCTCGAACATGTATGTCACAGATTTCCACCAAATTAAAGTATGTTACTCAATTGAAGCTACAATAGATGCTTGCAAAATAAGAGTGCAGATTTTTGTTTCTTTCAAAATAAATCACGAAAACGAAAAAATTTGAGCACATACATTCATACAAGGACTCCATTGTAAAAGCGGTGTATTAATGCGTTTAACGGAACATCTTTCTTCCATTACTAACTCACAGCAATAAGTACGAATCCATTTCAGATGAAATAGACAGCAGCAGATGGCAATTGAATGGCTTCTCAAATTTCTAACCAAACTTAGTTTTTAAAATAGATTATTACAATTAACTAATTGCCTTCCAGTAAAAAATGTCTAGAGTAATTAATAACCATTTCCTTAATTTATTATTTCATTTTATTAACAAATGAAACACGGGGCTGGCTTCATGTGCAACGTTGAGTAATACGTTGCTTTGGTGAGGGGGTATGTATCGCGGTGCTATATAATTTTAAATAAAAATAGTATTCATAGATGCCTACCTCATCTTATAAATTATTTCGAGATGAATAATTGTACAGCAAAATTAAGGTTTTATGCTTAATAACAGTGCTCTAACTGCAATTCTTTGGCGATCGCCGCTAACAAGTTTGCTTCCCCTCTTTCCGCCATGTTTTTTGAACTCTGCGCACTTCCAGGGCGCTTCACTGCCGCGCAACGCTATCGCTTCCACGGTGTGCTTGCGCGCAAAAAAAGGCTATGTGGGTTTCCCTTGTAAGTGGTTCTTTTTTTAGCGTTTTGAAACTTAAACTTTAATTATAATCACCCTGTATATTATGTACATTCATTTGGGGTAGGGGGCGCCCGGGGCCGGGGGGTTGGGCTAATGTTATAAAGTGGAGGGGGAGGGGGGGTTGTGTTAAAATTTTGTCATTTTAGCGAACATATTTTGTGAACGATACCTTAATAAAGAAAGAGCCCTAGTATTTTTTTACAACACTTGTATAACTTTCACCGTTTGGGTCATGTTTGGTGGATGAAATCTTGTGATCAATATTTCAACCCCTTCCACTAGTCTGATCTTGCTGAAATTTTATACACATACATAAAGTCGGTGACAACGCATGAATCTGAAAAAAACTTTTTCAAAAAATCCGGGGGGGGGGGGGGGGGATTAAATATAAATGGACTTGGTTTATGTTTGTTTGCTCAAGAGATGGTGCCATATGAAAAAACTCTTGTAAAGCTGGGGAGAAAACCTTCAAAAATGTTGTTTTTGAAAAGTATTTTTTCATTCACTTGTTATTTATTTAAAACATTCATTGGAAAGAACAATAGAAACATTTTGTGACATTTCTCCTTGCTTATTCTTATATAAGTTTTTGCATTCCTCTCTTAAAATATTCGTGGTTTGAGAGAGAAAGATGCATACTACTGTATTAAAAAGTCAAATGCATGTTTTTTATTTTCTGCCAGTAATATGGGTCTTGAAGACAAAATAGACCCAAAGACCAAAAGTCATAGGATAGCTCTTATTAACATGTCAAACCCCCTCTGGCCCGATGCAAAGCATTGCAGTTGCTCAGTAACTCAACGTGCATCGAATCTACAAGAGGCTGGAAGACCTCTGGTGAGATGTTGACAAGATTAAGCCTAAAAGGGTGGCAAAATTGAACATATCTAACTTCAACTAAATATCAGATACCAACAGACATGCAAGTTACAATGGTATTTGTAAGGTCACAATAATCAGGAAAAACAAAACGTGACCATTTCTATGCAAAGTACGAGGATTGTTCTATAAAAACTCGTTTGGACTGTGCAGCTACGAAAATATTGCCTAGATCAGTGCTTCTTAAAGTGGGAGTTGATCGATATGCAGACACCTTATAATATTTACATGCCACCATCAAAAATCAACATCCCAGAGAAATTCGCAAACCCTATTATACTTCTGCATGGTAATGCTGGACCTCATGTAGAATGAAAGATCTGCTCAGTCGCATACATTGGGAATACTTAGAACATCCACCTTACACTCCCGACTTGTCCCTGTGCTGATGGGAATCTATAGGTTAGTGCAGCGATGGGACTAATTTTCTTTTAAATACTTGAATAAAAATTACTTCCCACCTTCTAGATGCGTTTCTACTGATTAATTCTCATAGTTGGGTAGAATTATTAGTTTGAGCAGGAATCAATATTTCCATTATTTTGTCCAACCCTTGTATAACAATTCTATCCAAAATATACATTGAATATTTCTTACTTTGCAATATCTCTTAAAATTCTTTTGTACTTTTCATATTCAGCAGGGATTCCATTTTTGGGATCCTTAATTATTCCAGTCTGAAATATTTGAAATATATATTAAAAAAAAATATATTTGTTTTGGACAAACTGATTTAATTATAATAAATTTTTTTAAAAATAAACTTTTTCAATTATAAATAAAGTAAACCTACCTTTATTAGTTCTTGAATGCAAGTTTCAAAAATTCGATAAACTGCTTCAGACGAAGGAAGCCCAATAAACTGCTTGATATCTGCTCGATCCACCAATGCAAAATCAATAGCATCAGTAATGTTTGAAGTGGTTAAGATCAAAACATTGGGATATCTGCAAAAAACATGTTTCGTATAATTGGAATTTGGTTAATTTCTTTTGGCTTGGAATTTGTCAATTTCTACTGAAAAGATATCTAAGCAATTGCAAAACTTTATAAAGAATAATAAATTCTCAGAAAATTAATACTGCCATCCTCAACCCTATATGCACTTTAAACACTTACTGAACAATTTTATTTACATTATCTCCAGGTCAAAAGATTTTAATACATCAGAAATTATTTTTCAATATTCATTAATATACAGGGTGTCATCAAATTTTACAGATACTAGAGAGCTGTAAACTGAATGTTTTGAGATAATGAACCAAAGGTTGAAAATGTTCATTGATAGGGTTCGCACTAGGCCAAAATATCTGCGAGTCAATTTGACTCCCAAGCATGAAAACTGGGAGTCATATATCAGAATATGCGAGTCAAAATTTAGATACTTTTTAACTTCCATATTTTTACATGCACTCACAATCTCTATAGTTATTGCTATAGTTGATTAGAAATTTAATCAAGACCGCAAGTGACAAAATGACGTGAGGTTAAAATGTGGTGAGAAAGATATGGGCCGATGATATCCAAAATTTAACAAGTCAATTTTGACTCGCTGGTCAAAAAATCACGAATCAATTTTTAGCAAAAATTTCCATTTGACACGTAAATTGCGAGTAAGCGCGAACCCTGCATTGAGATAATGAACCCATGAGATCTTGAACAAGTAATACATGTGAAGAATGCTTTTGTAAGTTGTTTTTGTCATCAGAGCAAACAACTGCCTGCTGTATTTGAGGCCGCTAGCTTGCAAAACAAATGCCTGCCATGTTTCAGTTTAGAGTTTGTGCCGTATTGTCGAAGATAGAACGTTATTCGTTATAGGAACTTGAAGATATGCAGCAGGATATAATATTTGGAAAGCCAAATGGATATACAGAGAAAAGTTTCCCAACAGGCATCATCCAAATTGGAAAATACTTCTTGTCATGGATAGGAACTTACGAGTTGGCCAGGGTGCTAAAAAAAAAAAAAAATTTGTTGGCACATTAGATTTTGAGGAGATGGTGTTGAATCGTGTGATAGAAGTATCTTTCAAATTACCCAGAAATTCGTGATAAATAAATTGTTTGAATGGAACATCTCAATAACGGAAAAATGTATATGATAATTCTCTCACAGCCTGCCAACTCTTCACAAATATATTTAACCTCCACAAGCATGCCCTTGGGGAACGGAATCTCCAGAGGTTGAAATTCATTGAATCCATTGTTTGCATTCAGAACGGAAAATTGCAACACTGGTAAAATGTTCTGAAACTGCAGTTCACAATGTTCTACCAAAAATGGTCTTACGGATGAAAGAAAACACTAAGCGAACAAGATGAGTGACACATTCGAGCTCTTGTAACAAATGACCATATGTCCACATGCCAAATTGCTTCTACACTCCCAGCAAGTGCAAGTCAACAGTTTGGAGAAGCCTACAATCCAATACACCAGTCATCAGACAGAGTCAAGACAAAAGCTTACATCTGTTAGCAAAGCGAAAAATCTTGATTGCTGGAAAGAATCAATACAGTAGAGATCAGAATGGCAACATATATTTTCAGACGAGAAAAGATTTTTCTCTTGATAGGTCTGATGCCTCTTCACATTATTGGTATGAGCTAAGTTTACAACGATCAGAACGATTGAGTCACCAAAGTGGCGGTGGATTTGTAATGATTTCGAGTGCTATCGGGTACAAAGGCAAAGCTGATCTTGTGATAATGCATGCAACAAAATATATTGTTTAATTACCTGATTTCATTTAGACCCCCCCCCCTCCTCACTGTTGCCAGATTTTGAAAATTTGTGGTGCGTTATGGTGCTGAAGGTGTGTACAAAATATTGCCAGTTTCAACATGCGAATGGATTGTTTGTTACAGTTTTATGTGCTTGGGATAGAGTAAAACTATGCTATACCCAGAATTTGATTAATAAAATACTGACAGATCGCTTGAGGTATAAAAGCCAGTGGTGGCTCAACAAAGCACTGAAAATAACAGTATCCATCCATTGTTACTGAAACCCAAGTTCTGTATGTGTGTCCCCTTTATAGAGATATTCTGATACAACTTTTTTTGTGTGTAAATTCTTGATCAAGATAAAACAAATACAGCAAACTAAGAACCAAGAGACTACTACAATTTAAAAACATGGTTTTTCCATATAGTAACAAAGTAGTT
This sequence comes from Rhysida immarginata, assembly GCA_023313115.1. NCBI lineage: Eukaryota > Metazoa > Arthropoda > Chilopoda > Scolopendromorpha > Scolopendridae > Rhysida > Rhysida immarginata. Next base: position 1,536,591 of record JAHWFO010028926.1, on the reverse strand, counting down.
TACATTTAAAATGTTTACACGTAGAAATACACTGAATATTTTGCCACTGATAGACAGTTGATCGTAATTCATAGGGCAGGTCTTTCCAGAGTGCTATAGCGCTATATGGAAAACGTTTTACTTTATATGCCGACACCATGTCAGGGACCACAAATAAGTATCTACGAGTCTGACGTACGTTATGACCGAACTCAGACCACGCCTTAACACAAGCGGCTGGGTGACTATCGACACGAATCGCATCTGCAAGTGATGACGTGAGGGCGATGTTTAACTAGTATAATGAATAAAAACAGCAATTGTTAATATAATTTTGTTTATATGTTTTCATAATAAACAGATTCCTTATTCTGGCAAATGGTAATAAAATTAATAAATTTCATACCGATATTTTTATCACAGTGGGTTTCCAACCGTTGTGGCCTATGAGGCCACATGTCCAACAGTTAAAGGTTAAATTTTTTTCGAGAGGAGATATAAAAATTAAATTATCTCTCTATGAACAAAATAATATTTTTCTTTCCTGTTTTGAAAATATTAATTTTAGTCTGTCTAAATGTAACAAACTGGTGCTGGTCTTATAATTTTGAAACATCAAGATTTCACTCTTTTTGGCTTTTTGTTAAAACAAAGCAGAATATGCAGGTAATTTTTTCTTGAGCATTTAAATTTCATTGCTATGCTACACAATCACAAAAAAAAAAATATATATAACAAACTCTATTGAGTACAAGTAAATAATTAGGTAAACAATTCTAGATATTATTGTTGTCCACCAAAGCACTCAAACACATCTGCTTACTGAATGGTAACCGTATGATTAGTAAAAATCGATCGATATAACCTTCGATGAGCTAATTGTATATGCACATTATATAAATAAAAGTTGAGTAGAACTATAGTAATAGGGTAATTAATAGAACTATAAGTTAGTAAGGTATAGTATTTACGTGAATATAAGTTTTAACAGCCCTTCTAAAAGCTTTATAAAGAGGTAAGGATCGAATGTCAATTGGTAAATGAGACCAATATTTAATTCCACGTTGATAATTGTTCCTTGCTATAGATAAACATAACTTGGCTGAATTATGGGTAGAATAGTGATGCTTATCTTGATGTGTACTAATATTAATGGGTGAGGATAAAATTACTCGATGAAATAGACTTTATTAAAACAGACTTTATTGAAATCCATGAAAACTTTACAAATCTTGATGCCACATCTACTATAGCAACCAAACTTTTGTATTAATTAACAATTGAATTTCTTTTTAAGTAAATCTTTGCACATGAATAAACTTAATCATCATCTTTTTGCCTCATCTTTGAAATATTTCACACAAAAAAAATAAGAAGTCATCACAATGAATTGCCTTTCACTTCAATAAAGTTATGTAATAATATTAAAATGCTCCACTTATGCTTTATTAATCTGGTATTCAAATTAACTTAATTATTCAGTGTTAATATACTCTAATTCAATCTTTTATCATTCCAATCCTGGTATTTAATTTGCACAAATTTAAATTTAAAAAGAATTGCAGCCTTGTTCAGCATTTATTTTTTTATTTTATTTTATTTGCTAGTATAGATACAGGTTCATTTTATTATTTAAAAATCCTTCAATCTATACATCATTATCCGAGGAAGAAATTTAATTTTGGTAAAATATTATTTTGAAAGAAGATAAAAATTATGAAATAAAACATTATCATTTTATAAAAAAGAAGAGTTTTGGTTTAGTTTTTAATCCTATTTGTCATCAATAATAAGTGCAAACCCAAAAAAGCCACAAATGTACACTTCAGCTACAATACAGCCGTCATCCCACAGTTTTAGTGGGAAGTGGTCTTCCAGTTTTTTTTTTGACTTAACATATGCAAATACCCTCTGTGTACTATATTTCTTAGATAAAATGACCAGTGCCATGAAGAGCAGCTGCTGATGCAAATGCTTGCAAGATCTAGTGAGAAGCAAGTTTCATTTTAAACAGTTCTTATCAACTGTGACTGTGGCTCTGATTTGAGTGGACTTCACTGTTCAGTATGTTTGGAAGTTTCCTTTTTTGCCTTTGAATAATAAATTAAGTTATTGAAAAATTGAAAAATAAATTAAGACATCTGAAAGTATCAACAGGTTGGGACAAGTATATGTAGTGTTGGTTTAGCATGTTTGAGTTTAGAGCAGCAATCCAACTCTGTGCAATTTGGCAGAAGGGCCATCCTGCCTCCTTGATAGCCCACTATATGACCTCGCTCAAAATCCATTAGCTGGACGAATAGTGACGATTTCCAGGCATGTTGAGAAATTGGTTCTATAATGCTAGCTCCTTTATACACATGAAGAAAATTTGGTACCCCCTGCACTGAGATTGGGTTACTCCACGATCTTGAAAATTTAATCCTATGCCAATGAACCTATTTAACTTCTATGAAAAATCACCAATATGACATAATTCCTTCTGGGTGTTCGTTTTTCAATAGTCACCGGTGTATATTTTATATTTAGAATAAGGACTTTCTTTCTCAAAAAAAAATAAAAAAATAATAATAAATCTCTTTACTGAAAATGCATTGCGCTATTAAATCTGTACCATCCAAATGGGATCAGCATATCAATGGACAACCGATCATATTAGATAGTAATTTTATTTTGTACAAAAATTGACTAGTTGAAACTTATTGTGTATCTGAACTCGTGTATTAAAGAACTGGTATAGGTCTGATGTAAAATGTAGCTAATCACGTTTCACTTAATCATGTTCTGTTCATAGTATTCTTGTCATGGTCACTGAAATGATCATGATCAAGAAGAGCTGTTATGTGGACAGGGTATAACAGTTGGATGAGTTCTGAGAAACAGAACCATAAATACCATATGTTTAATTGACATTATTTATTTATTTATTTATTAGTACTGGTAATCCAATACGTCCATCCAGGGCCTTATAGCTAGAAGCCGACGAGTTGGGTCCCTGGATGAACCTGGATTAACGACTGCTGTTGCTGTATGACGGTCACAGCAGCCGGGGGGGGTTTAGGATCATGAATCACGGATAGTCGCCCATCCAGTGACTAGCCGTGCCTGATGTTGCTTAACTTCACAGAAATTGTGTTTCAGTGAAAGCCCACCAGGCCCTCCCCCGACCTCACATTCTGGATCACAATCTGTAAACATGAAATGCAGCTGGCGGTACTGCAATCTAGCAATACTACGAACACTGCACAGCTGCGAAGGTATACCTGGAAAATGGAAAGCAGCTGTTTATATGCATTATTTAAATACTAGTGAGGCATCTGTCATACATATTAGCTGTTTGCTTTTTTCTAAGAGTTGTGATTAAGCTGGAAGATGGCGTTCATGGTAGACAAATCATCCAAAGATAATCTATGTGCTGTTATTCAATTTTTGGCTACAGAAAGCCATCAACCAATGGAAATTTTATGAGAATGAAATATATTTATGGCGACCATAGCTATTCTCATACTGCAGTAGCTGAATGGTGCAAGAAATTTCGACAAGGAAGGGAATTTGGCCCATCCTGAACATGCTTGTGTTGCAACATCAGATGAATATCTGATACAAGTGGAAATTGCTTTATGTATCAATAGGCGCATTAAAGCTAGGGAACTTTCTGAAATGTTGAACATTAAAAATGGTGTTATTCTTCTGCAGGTTAATGCTCGTCCTCATGTAGCCCAAAAGAATCAAGCTCTGCTTGCTCGGATACATTGAGAAGTCTTTGTACACTCATCTTATAATCTTGTCTTGTCCCTGTGCAATTTTCATGTCTTTGGCTCTCTAAAAAAATACTAAAAAGATGGCAGCTCAATTCCAACAGTGACAGAGTTTGTTGTTAAGCAATGGGTTCTGCCAACAACCACGGGAATATTACCAGATGGGAATCAGTAGAATAGTGCATCAATAGGACTCATGCCTAATACTGGAGGTTCATGGAGATTTCTTTTAAGAATACTTTGAATAAAAATTGCTTCCCAGTCTTTAAACATGTTTCTGTTGAACAGTCCTCATAGTTATAGAAAATAAAAGCCTATTGTTGGTTTACCTAGGTAAACATCACAGACAACACTGCCTGGCCAAAAAATATGTTACAGTTTAATATTTAGTTGGGCCGCCTTTCACTTGTGATGACATATTTTACCTTGGCATGAATTCAACTAGTTCGTGGATCTTTTCTAAGTCTATTTTTGTTCAATGAATGCTGAATATCCAATACCTTTGGGATGAACTGGAGCATCGATTTAAATCTGTCTTTCAACAGCGGAGGAACTCATTACATTTCTCAAGAAGGAATGGGCCAATATTCCAGCCAATGGCATATTTGTAGAATGTATGCCCCGTAAAACTGCTGCAGTCATTATAGCTAAAGGTGATCCTAAATCTTATTATGAGGATAAGTCAGTAAGTAAGTCACAAATGGATGTAGAAATGAAACAAATAATAGCACTAATTTGAAAACTACCATTACTTTTTCACATAACCTCCCTGTACGTTGAGGCAGTTATCCCATCATTTCACAAGCCCCTGAAAAACAGCAGCATAAAATTCTTTGGATTGCTGTCTGAACCAGGCGGTGATTTCCTGAAAGGGATGTTTAATAGGAATGAACAAATAAAAGTTGCTTGGAGCAGTCAGAGCTATACGGAGAATGAGGAGAACTTCCCAGTTGAACTTTCGCACATCTCAAACATCTTTCGGGTGTACATTTTCCCCGATGATGAAGCTGTACAAAGGGAAGTCACTGCCTGGTTCAGACAGCAACCCAAAGAATTATATGCTGCTGATTTTGAGAGGCTTGTGAAATGATGGGACAAGTGCCTCAATGTACAGGGAGTTTATGTGAAAAAATAAAGGTACTTTTTAAATCAGTACACTTATTTGATTCATTTCTACATCCATTTGTGACTTACTGATTTCCCCTTGTAAAACTGACACAATTGGTGTTGATTGCACACAGTAGTATAGTGTAAAGTGACTTTTTTCTAAGTAGTATAAATTATTAGTATTGAGAATAATAGCAAGCTCTTAAGTACTCATTGCAATTACTAATAACAAATGGCAGATTTTCTAATAGTATCCCATAAGTCTGGCATCTTAGAAATGATAATCTGGACAGACATCTCTGCAAAGCATTTCCAACAGCGCTTTATTTTAGAACTTTGCTAAAATGATAAAAGAGAGCAATTCTCAGTGGCTCTTCAGAAAGATCATTCCTTTGGCTCAGACTGCCTGTAAGAAGAAAGGATTTGGATCATGCTTCCTTTCTCAACTGGAAAAACTAAAAAGGTACTCATTATTTCTGATGCTAGAGTTATGGGATAAAAATAAAGGTGGTAGTTGAAGGAAAAAACTTAACTAGAACAAATAAAGGAAGATAATACGAACTGTTTAATAGCATCTATTTGAGTGAGGACTGCATTGACAACTCTAATAGCATCAGATGGTTCATTTCCTGTTACAATTGATTGTCTTGCATGTGCAAGGCTCTCTATCTGTAAAACAATGTTTTGAAATATAAAAATTATGGTTTTCTCATAAATCCAAATGATTCAATGCATCACAAATGGTCCACTTACTTCATCAATCAGAACAAATACTATGGCATTTGGATCACCTATTAATTCATGTATTTTTTCAAACATTTTCATCACTAATTTTCCACTCTAATGAATTAGGAAAGAAAGATTTTAAACTTTTGGAAACATTTCTTTTTAAAGAATACTTGTTCAACTCAGTTAATGGCTTCATGAATCATGCAAACAAATCTTAAAAATACCTCTGAAAACCACTTTGAAAATAAACTGTGACTGTTTATTTCTATTAACTGTCCATAAGTGTAGCGGTCATTTAGTCTTATGCATAATTTCTGAGCTAAAGCTTTGCACAAGGTAGTTTTTCCTGTTCCTGGTGGACCTGTTGATAAAAATTAGAGTAAATATTTTAACACAAAACTTAAAACATATTTTATAGTGTACAACAACTGTTATTCATCTAGTGCAAACATAACAGACACGATATCTAGCAGGCGTTAATGCAAACAACACGTGGGTAAAGGTACATTTGATAAAATGGAAAGGGAGAGATGTGATGCAACTCATTCAAGCAGGATTAGACAGCGGTAGGAAGTGAAGTTATCCCATATGAAAGTAAACAAATAATTCTATTGGTTTTTCTTTTTCTAGCTAATATTTTGACATGGGAAAGTAACAAGTTATGAATAAAATCTTTCAACATTCCAAGAAGGGAGCATTAGCTGCAACAAAGCAATTGTCACATGCCCATGTCAACAAAACGTAACAATCTATTCATTCTTGACAAATCGATTGTTATATGACAAGCCATTATCTCGGTATTCTTTACGGTCACCGTTTTAACATGTGCAATAGACTTGAAGGGGTCCACGAAAAAACCTGAAAGTTGATCAGCTGAGATAAGACCTTTTTTCTGAAAACAGGGTTTGAAAAAGTTAATATGTTTTCAAGTTATCATGCAAACGGTGGCCAGATAAACGTACAAACCAAGCGTGCATTCTTATAAGTAGCTTTCTGCTAAAACTCCTAATAACTTAGACGATTTAAAACTTAACAATTAATTTAAAAAAAACAAAAGTGTGAAATTTTACAAAATGACAGATTTATTAAAATTCGAAAGAATGAATAACTATTTCTTAATAAATCAATAATTCAATTATTCATCAATGTTCAATTTACAATACAATAATTTTATTCGTATAGAATAGAGCCAACTTTTATCCTTTCAGAAAGCTTCAGTATTCATTTACAACTCAATTGAATACTGAAGTTGTCCGAAAAGACGAAAGTCGGCTCTATTCTATACGAATAAAATTATTATATTATAAATTGGGCATTGATGAATAATTGAATATATAATGTACAATACAAAGAGAGTTGAATAATAAATCTAAACCAATAATTACTGTATTTAAGATAAGCCAATTTTTAGATTATTCAATTAATTACTTCAACTTATCATTGCAATAAGTAATAAGTTATGTTATAAACTGCCACAACTCGTATATGAAATATCCACCAGGAACAAAATTTATTTATTTCCCTTGGCGAAAAAAGTTCACTATCATCAGAGACAGCTTTGGATTTCAGCAATTAGCATATTATTAGAATACCATTGTTAACTTTTACGGGAAGTGAAAAATTAGATTACAAAACACTTCTGATTCCTACTGTCTCAAATTTTTAATCTCATACTGATTTTTCGTATTTATGATATGCTAAATTTTTAACAGCTTGGATAAAACTCTGTGGATATCCACTGGTAATTTCAGAGTGTGCAGTGCACATTTTATTAATGGTTCTGGACCGAATCAAGGAACCGAGATAGTCCCTCCTACTATCCATCTATTTTTCCGCCAAGTTTATCTTTTGTATCAAGTTTGTAAATGACCTTTTGGAACACCCTGTACATACAAAATCCGCCAAAAAGGTGTATACACTCTTTGTCAGACTGTATCGGGATATTGATATTGTCAATTGGACACCAGAAAATTCACATGTTCATGTGGATAAGGCAGTCAATCTACCAGGGGTTCGTGTATTGTGTAGAGCATAATTGGACCTTTTTTTCTGGAGAAGTGTACCCTCCACGGTCATTAGATCTAACACCTATGGACTTTTTCTTGTGGGAAACTATTAAAGATCAAGTCTATCGACGTAAGCTGCGCACGCTGGAAGACCTTGAGAAGGAGGTTACAGTAGCATGTGGAGCAATTTCCATTGAAACACTGACCGGCATAGCTGCGGCGACCACTCGTTGCTCTGTTTTGTGTCTGGCCACCAACGACCAATATTTTGAACATCTAAAGTAACCATGTGCTTAACTGAAGACATTACTACATGTATGATCAGCATTTAAATATAATGCAAACACATAATAAATAGTTTTCATTCCTTAAAGTGTGTATATGTTTTTTTGGTGGACTCTGTATGTACTGTATTTGTTTAATCCACTATATAAAATAGCTTACTAAATATGAATATACAGTAAAAGTTAAATACAGTGTAATACTTTTTTTTCCTCTTTATAAAAAATTTATACAAAAACAGGGTCCAGCCATCGACCGTGACTTAACCCATTTTCATGATATGACAAGTCGCGACTTAACGGAGCAGTAGTGTAATAAATAAGGACCGGAGTTAATGCTCCAAATAAGGTTAAGATATTCGGATGAAAAGATGAAAGGAAAAATCCCCATATAAGCCACAGACCATGAGAAATGTCCAGCTCATCGCCTCTACCAATTGCCGTTATCATTGGGCCTCCATGTTGACTAACATTGTAGTCTTTAGGACACTTGGGGGCGGCCTTGATGTACCATATCCGCAGCAGCCCTGTTGGCAGAAGTGAGAGCTGGATATACATAATCACTGGTTTGACTCTATTTCCCGGAATTTTTCCTTCTATTTTTTCATGTTGAAACTTGGAGAGTTCACTAATGTTGTTTCGATTTTTGTGAAATAAATTCATTATAGCAGCATTGGTATGTTTTTCTTTTTTATACCATTCATATTTAATTACACTGTACTTAAAGTTTCTAATTTCTAAATAAGGACAGAGGAGGAAAAGTTTCAACATTCAGAAGCATAGCTCACAAAATTTAGTTGTAAAGAAAAAGCAAACTCACCATGAAGAAGAATTACTCGATTCCAGCTAATGATATTGTTGTCAATGTTTTTATCAGAAAACAAGAGTGTTGTAGAAACAAAATTCAAAAGCTGAGAAATTTTTAAAAAGTATGATATTTGTATTAAGGGACAAAAAACTATACAGTGTATTTAAAGTAATAGCTAAATGTCTTATTATACCCGATATTTAATATTGTTGTCATATATCAAATTTTCCCACATTCCATGAAATTCTCTTGCTGGAAGTACCCAGTGTTGAGCAGCAGCCATATCACAATCATCGTCCAGATTTTCTACAGCTGGACCATCTATGTTTAATTGATAGACGTTGAAGATTACTGAAGTTTTATTAACTGAAACAGTCTTGAGAAACAAAATATTTATTGTTTAAGTAAATACAGTAATGAATAACATGTTTCCAATTGATGAGTTTATTAGTGAATTTTAACAAGAGCATTCAAAAAGTAATGGACCGTAATTTATTTCTGTAACACGGACAATGCTACGTGGCTGAAATTTTAAGGAGTCCTAGTTTGAACCTACCGCCTATGTTACGCGAAGTTGCAAGCTCTGCCGCTAGGTAGAGCAGACGTCAATGATGTAAGTTACACACTTTGTGCTGTGATCGAATTTCCCATTTCCGAAGGAAAAATGTCTGGAATATCCACTAGCAGTCGTGTAAAGTGTACTGGACTGATGCCAAGATCCACTTTGAGTTCGATGACAATGCTGTATGCACTGTGAAAAATGGTTGCATGAGCAGGACCAAGAATGGTACCGAGAAGGAATACACACTTCCAGAATTCTGGCATAAATCCAAAGAAATGGAAGGAAGCTTCTTTGAAAAATAATCAGTAGAACTGAAGGTTGAAGCAATGCAATGCCAGAGTTACAAAGTTGTATGTTCTATACTTTCAGAGAAATAAATTGTGGTGCATTACTTTTAGAATGCTCCTTATATCTATATGACATCAAAAAATGTTTTTATTATATTCTTCATCTCAAGTTTTTCATATTCTTAATAAACATCAACATGTGCCCCTTTTTGTTGCCTGGAAAACATCCAGACGATACTCAATTTCTCAATGCTAAGTACTTGCCAGCATGTCTCCAGTTACCAATATTATCGCATCCATTATTCTCCACGTAATGTGCACATATCATGGACTGGCATAGAAAAAACACTATCTTTAACATATCCCTACAAGAAAAAAGTCTACGGGACTATTGTCAGAGAGTAATGTGGAGGCTGTAGTGTAGTAAATATCATTTTATGTAGTTCTATCTTTCTCAGCAATAACTACAATTACTGAACTTTTTGATCCAAAATTTTAAATATTATTTGTGTGAATTTGCAGTCTGAACATAGCCTTTTGTCCAACATTTGTGTAATAGAGAAGAGATTGAGACAAGCATTGAATCAGGAATGCATAAACAGATAATGCCCAATGTGGTAGCACACAATTCTGTTGAAATATTATCCATGGTTAGAACTCTTCTAATTGAGGTACTAATAACTCTCCAGCATGTACAAATAAACCGGTCCTGAAACTGAAGAATCAGCATTAAAGAAGGGTCCAATAACCTCACCATGCATCAGGCCACACCAAACGTTTTGAACCTTTCATGTTCAACCAAAATATGCAGGTATTACCAGATATGTAAATATGAAACCGGAATTTTTGTATAGAAAATACATGTTTACTGTATGAAAATGATAAAAAATATTTTATTTGAAGTATTTATAAAAAATAAATATATAATAATTAATAAATAATAAATGATAAATAAAATCAAAATAAAAAGCCAACGTTTCGGATAGAGACTATCCTTTATCAAAGCAAAAAGGATAATTCTCTAAAAGCAAAGAGAATATTAGAGAATTATCCTGAAGTTATGTGATCTCCCTAACAGCTAATTAAGGCAAAGCGTGCTGGTTCCATGACAGCTGCCGATAAACGTCCGCACTCATGCACAATTTTTCTTTACGTCTAGTAATAATTTAAAATCATTATTTTTATCTGTCAATATTCTTAAATATATTCAATAAATACATCATTTAAATTTCAGCGGGCCTAAAATATTTTTTTGGCATATTTTTAAAACAGAAATTCGGGGTTGTCTGGCCATATTTTTAAACCACCTGAAATGTCTTGGACTTTTATTTTTAGGTTATTAGCATGTCTAATTTCAGATTATTTTAAATTTCAGCAGGCGTAAAATATTTTTTCTAGCCAAAAATTTTTTGCAACATTTGCATACTGCGCACTAGGGATGAGACAATATACGGCCAGCCAGATTTTCCATTCCTTATTTGAATACCATCTAACAAGGGAACCCCACATAGCCTTTTTTTTTTTGCGTGCAAGCATACCGTGAAAGCGATAGCGTTGTGAGGCAGTGAAGCGCTCCGGAAGTGCGCAGAGTTCAACAAACATGGCGGAAAAAGGGGAAGCAAACTTGTTAGCGGAGATCGCCAAAGAATTGCAGTTAGAGCACTGTTATTAAGCATAAAACCTTAATTTTGTTGTACAATTATTTGTCACGAAATAATTTACAAGATGAGGTAGGCATCCATGAATACTATTTTTATTTAAAATTATATAGCACCGCGATACATACCCCCTCACCAACGCAACATATTACTCGACGTTGCACACGATGCTAGCCCCGTGTTTGATTACCGAATTACTTAATAAAATGAAATAATAAATTAAGGAAATAGTTATTAATTACTATACACTTTTTTTTACTGGAAGGTAAATAGCTAATTGTAATAATCTATTTTTAAAAAAACTAAGTTTGTTTAGAAACTTTAGAAGCCATTCAATTGCCATCTGATGCTGTCTATTTCATCTGAAGTGGATTCGTGCTTATTGCTGTGGGTAGTGGAAGAAAGAAGTTCCGTTAAGCGCATTAATACACATACACCGCTTTAACAATGGAGTCCTTGTATGACTATGCGTGCTCAAATTTTTTCGTTTTCGTGGTTTATTTTGAAAGAAACAAAATTTCGCACTCTCTTATTTTGCAAGCATCTACTATAGCTTCATCAATTGAGCAACATATTTCAATTTGGTGGAAATCTGTGACATACATGTTCGAGGGATTCCCTTGTAAGTACTAGTGCCCAAAATTTCTAATGGCCTATAATACCTGCTCAAAATTGGTTATGAGCTTTCGGGCTATAAAAGAGCTTTCTGAGGTGAAGAACATAATACACTGAGTTAGCAAAACTCATAGGATAGCAAGCACATTGATTGATGGGCATGGCTCACGAATTCACAGGGGTAACGGATTCTGGGAATGGACCATTAGACGTTGTGGGAAGAGCTTGGATAAGTGATTAATCAGAAATGGCACGTCGTCACGAGTTGACGTCTTTTGAACGGGGTATGATAGTAGGTGCCCGACGCATGGGATGTTCCATTTCGGCAGTGGTGCAGGAATTTGGCTTTCCCCGCTCAACTGTCTCCAGGGTGTATCGGGAATGGCTGGATGAAGGCATCACAGTCCACAACAGGCACCATACCGGCCGTTCAGCTGCCCTGAATGATCATGACCGGCGACACCTGGGACGAATGATTCAGAGAGACAGGAGTGCAACAGTGCAGCAAATCACAGACCAGTTCAATACTGGCCGCACTAGAAACGTCTCTCGGTGGACAATCCGTCGGAATCTGCATGCCCTCGGGTTTGACAGCCGTCGCCCTACACGGGTGCCAATGCTTACCCAGCGTCATCGGACACTCCGGTGTGCATTTGCCACCAACCATCTTGGCTGGACTCTGCAACAGTGGCGTAACGTCATATGGTCAGATGAGTCACGATATCAACTGTAACACGCTGATGGGAGGCACCGCGTGTGGCGCAGACCTCAGGAAACGATGGATCCCGCATGCCAACAGGTGGTGGTGCAGGGTGTTGGGGCGTCAGTGATGGACTGGGGTGCATTTTCCTGGTTTGGAATGGGCCCTTTGGTTATCCTGGACCAAATGTTGAATGGTCCATGGTATCGTCAACTCATCGGAGACCATCTGCAGCCGTTTTTGACATTTCAACACCCTGACGACGTAGCAGTCTTTCAAGATGACAATGCTCCACCACATCGCTCCAATGTCGTCCGTGAATGATTCGAGGAGCATGCAGGAGAGGTCCAACGACTGAGCTGGCCAGCCCAGGGCCCTGACATGAATCCCATCGAGCATATCTGGGATGCTGTTGAAGTCAGGCTCCGGGCACTGGATCATCCGCCCACGAACGGGCAGCAACTATCTTCGGCTCTGCAGACTATCTGGTGTCAACTGCCTCCAGAAGTGTACCAGGGACTTGCAGACTCACTACCACGCCGTATTGTTGCACTCCACAGGGCCAGAGGTGGCCCGACCAGATATTAAGTAACTATCCCATGAGTTTTGCTAACTCAGTGTATATTAAAAAACTAAGTATAACACAGATCGTGTTTAATTAAATTTCTCTATATAGAAAGAGACTTTCTGATCACCCTGTATAATTAATAGATTAAGTTTCCAGAATGGTTACAAATCAACTAAATAATTTATTTTAAAAAGTAAATAGGAAAGTGACAGGAATGTGTTTTTGTGTATTTTTTGCATGGAGCCTAATAAGGTCCACAAGTTTTGATCTGTCCTTGACAGTAACATTTATGCAGCTCTCTGTACATTCTTGCTATTTTTATACCAGGGCATCTATTAGACAAAAAAATAGTTACCGATAATAAGATCAGGGTTCTCTCCACAACCTTTTGAAGGGGCCCACCACCAAGCTGGTTTCAGTGACTGCCTGGCTGAATGCACGAAAAAGTTCAAAAGGAAAAAAAATGTGTTTTTCTTTTTAGCTGGAAATGCCCGTGTGCAGTTTCCTTTTGGCTCAGACTGCTTCAGATCTAATATTCAGAGCTTGCCAAATTCGCCAAGACTTTTGCAACCGAGCATCTGAGTGAAAAATGTAGATGGATGAACCTTTGAAGTAAACATGAATGAGCTTTCAATTCTCTGGGATTATGAACAGATACGAGGGGAAAGGTAAAATGTATTTTATTTCAAAAATAGCAGAGGTAAATAGCACATTTATTTATTTTATTTGTTGCTGTCAGAGCAGTCTACAAGGTATCATCATCATATTCAGATTTCTGGAACCTGGAGAACCATTTCTTTTTTTCCTTTTGATCTGTGAAATCAATTGATTGATTTCACTCAGCTTTGTCCATTCCTAAATGGCTTCTGCAACTTGTATCTTGCCTTTATAGTAATGCAGTAGAAGCTGGAGACAGATTCGTTGTCAACGCATGGAGCTGGCACTCAAAGGAAAAAAAAAAATCCCTTAAATTACATTTGTGGAAGTAGACACGCTTTGGATTTGAATAACAAAAACAAAAAAAACTCAAGAAAATGTTTAAAGCATCTTTAACATATTTCAGTCATTCACAGCAAATTTGCAAATTTACTGAAATATAACTGGAAAATAAGCCTGGGAGAATTTTTTTCATGCTTTACATGTGGATATTAATAAATAAATAGTGATATTTGAATTCAGCAAAAGTAATACACTGAAGTGCAACAAGTCATGGAGCATCATATTAAAAATACTTCCTTCATCTAAACATAAGTATCCACAGATCTTAAGGTCAGTCAAATTTTATATTTTTTATATAATATTATTGTATGCGAAATTTCAGGTGTCGCTTGCATTGCATAAAAGGTGTATAAAAAGACAGAGTAGTATCAGTGCTGTCAATTCGACTTCTGCTAGTGTATTTAGCAGTCGTCTGAATGTGTCTTGTAACATGATTATGGTTACACAACGAGAATTATCAGTTTGAACGTGAAATGATAAATGGAGCTAGATGCATGGGATATTTATTTCATTTCTTTAGTGGTGTGATTATTCAACATTCCTCGATCCACAGCGTCAAGGGTGTACAGAGAATATCTCATTTTAGGCATTACTTCCCACCATGAACAGCACAGTGGCTGACCAGGCTAAATGCTCGTGACCAGCGACAACTGAGCAGAATGGTCCTTCGTAACAGACAAAGTGTGAGGAAAATATTTCTCTTCTTTTCTTTACTTATAAGTAGAGTCCAGATTTTAGGTCCAAACAATTACTTACAATAGATGTGTAGAAAGGTGGAAAAAGTTCTCAAAAAAGTTGAAAAGGTGAAAAAAACTTTCACAATACCGAAAGATTGAAATTATAAAATCGTTATTAAAGAACACACATCAAGTACACTAAAAGATGGGTGCACCGCAAATCCGGACCCTACTTATAAGTTGTTATTTAATTAAATTAGAGTGTGGATCAGGAGAATGGGGCAATTAAATATTTACCAATTTCATGAATTATGGGTCACTCTTAAACAAATGTTTCTCATTCTTCATCTCTGACAAACGAGCCATTGCCATGCAATGGATGCTCAGGACTGAAGGTGGCAGGAAACCACGTGAACAGAAAAATGAATGGAGGAGGAGCGATGGAAGCAAAGTGTTCGAACAATGAAAAAAGGACTCCTTAAATTTGAAAACGAAATCATGTTTGTCTATGAGATGAACATCAATATACAAAGGTGATGCCTATACGGTACAGTTTTGTGACTGGAATTATGCTTTAGCTGAAGCGAAACAGTGCATAGATCTTATTGAGCAACAGGATAGTGCGACGAGTGACTTTTAATTGTTAATGGAGCAATTTACGATATGCAAACACAATACAGTGTATCAGTGATAATGATAACAGCTCAACAAAAGGCTGAAAAGTGACAATACAGCACACGTCAATTAGTCAGTTTCGAGAGTGACAATTGACACAGGAGTAAGTGGAGTAATACTCAATAAATCGTTTTTCCCTCTTTTTTTGTCCCACGAGAGCTACGAGAAGCCAAAAACATCATTCAGCGTCAACGGAGTACAGCAGGGGCAATGACGATCTGCAAAGTGGCAACTTTCGGAGCATTAATTAAGAGAAGAGTGCAGAGCAACTGCAACAACAGCAATCAACATGACAAGAGTGCATGCTTGAATTGGATAAATCCATCGAATGACCAATCTTCAGTGACAAGCGTGACATAAAAGAAAAATAAGGTATTCAGTTGGGAGGGAGTGACTATTATTCTTAATTATAAGTGAATTTGATAGAAAAATATTCTATTAAGACTTTACTACTGATCCACGCTATTCATCATTAAGCATTGACAGGCTCTACATTTGTTTCCTCTGTATTTTATTAATCAATCATTCTTCTTTTTCCTATCCTTAAGAATAAGAAATTTTAATTAAGATTCATCATATTCTTTATAGTCAGGTAAGATTTATTTATTGGAAAATTCATTGAATAAGCACATCTGACAGAATGGGTGATGATTCTATTAATTTTTGTATATTCAACCAGTGGTAGTGATAAGAATGTTAGTTACAATAATTTGGGGACTCTCTTTATGGCATAATTAATTACCATTTATACTTAACCTGTAAACAGGCCATTTTGAACAGAAGTCAGAATGACCCCTTTACACCAGCAAAGAAGTTACAGAAGTTACATCAATCAATGGACACATTTAATGAGGGGCATACAAGAAACATGTTTATGAGGTCAGTGCAGCGAAATTTGGCACTGATGGAATATGTAGGCAGAAGACTGACAAGAGTGCCTTTACTCACAGCATGCCATAAGAGGTTGCACCTTGCCTAGGCTCGTAAACGATTCACTGGACCGTAGATGAGTGGAAACAAAGCTTGGTCCAATGAATCACGATTCAAGTTGGTGCTAGCTGGTGGTGGCACAGACCCCATGAGGCCATGGAACCAAGTTGTCAGGAAGGCACTGTACAAGCTGGTCTCTCCATCAGGTTTGGGTCCTCTGATCAAATTGGTCCTACCATTGACTGGGAATCGTTATGTCCAGCTGCTTGGTGACCACTTGCAGCCCTTCATGGCCTTCATGTACTCTAACAACAATGGGATGTTCCAGGAAGGTGATGCGCCATGTCGTCATCGAGCTAACATTACTCTCAATTAGTTTGAGGAGCATTCTGGCCAATTCTAACGAATGAATTGGCCACCTAGATCGCCAGATATGAACCTCATCGAATATATTTGGGATATTATCGAACAATCCATTTGTGCACAAGAGCTTCCACCTGCAACACTCACGCAATTATGGGCGGCTAATGAGACTGCATGGCTGAACATCCGTTTAGAGGACTTCCGCCGACTGGTAGAATCCATGCGACATCGAATTGCTGCACTTCGCCAACCAAAAGGAGATCCTACACGAGATCCCATGACTTTTGGCACTCCAGTGTATTTGCTGAACACAAGTATCCAAATTAGAACAATAAATTGAACTTCAAGAAATAAGTATATAGGGTATTGTATAATTCGATGACCAACTTTGGAAGGATGGTAGTAAGGGTGATTCTAAGCAAAAAACTTCATATGAACATGGGTCCGAATTTGATTGCTAACTGAGATATGAACAGAAATGAAAATGCCGCCACCAAGATCAACATGTTAATAACCCAGGTTCTGCAATGCTTAGGATAATGAATTTTGGAGGAATAATAGGGTACATAAAACTGTGTATACCGTTAAAATTTGATCGAATTCCAATGAGTAGTTTCCGAGTTACGCAGTCAACATCTTAACACGTACTGATTACTACTCGCATGCAACCACTGTTACGATTTTGAACGTATAACTCGGAAACTACTTGTTGGAATACGATCAAATTTTAACGGTATACATATTTTTATGTACCCTATTATTCCTCAAACATTCATTATCCTAGGTGTTGCAGAACCTGAGTTATTAACTTGTTGATTCTGTTCATATCTCAGTTAACATTCAAATTCGGACCCATGTTCATATGAAGTTTTTTGCTTAGAATCACCCATACTACCACCCCTCCAAAACTGATCATCGAATTATACAACACCCTGTAGATAAGCATAATATTGGTTATACAGCACAACGCTGATTATCTGAACGCCGATTAACCAAAACGTCAGTTATCCAAACTCCAAATCAAAAAAAAAAAAAAAAAATGAAACCTGCGTGCAATAGGGTGCTCTACTAGAAACACATTTCCCTTCTTGCTTCCATTATCTGGTGCATGTGCACATGATTCATACAAGGTCAAAGATCGTTTCTCTCTGAACGGACTAACTTCTTTAACGCAACCTTCTTGTCGGGAGTTCGATTATCCCAACCACCCTTGGTCCCAATTAGTTCAGATAATCGGCGTTGTACTGTATAATAATAAAATTTTAAAGGTAAAATTTAAGAAAACAATAACGAAATTTACTTTTCCTTTACCTTGGTCTCCATTCTCATTCTTAAAAGATTTTTAAAACATCTGGTAAGTAAATGATATTATTAAAAAACAAAAATTGGAAGGAAAAATTTCACGGCCTGGATTCGAACCAGGAACCATAAGTATCACGTTCATTGCCTCTACCAATTGGGATAATACAATTACCTTATGTTTGGAGTATCATCTCCAGTTTCCATTTATAATATCTTCTCTGGTAAGTGGTAGAAAATAATGGAAGCTCCAGCAAAGGGATTAGCAAAGGAAAAAATGTAAAATAACAAACTTCAAATTCAACAAATGAATTCTTCACTGATTCTTTCCTGCCTGCTGCACACCATCGTTTCTTTCCCATTTGTAAATAATGTATCCATGCTTCGAATAGTTTTTCTCACATGAAAACAAATGAAAGGTAATATATCAGCTGATGCACTGTTGAACACAGTAACTTTTAACCTTTTTAATGTCTGTTAATCCATCTGTGTAAGTTGTATGGGGGCAATGAGTGTTTTTCCCGACGCAGCGTCTGCCTTGAAAAATGACGTTATTTTCTAGACCAATGGGAAGCGTGTGAAATTGGTCAATTTGATACCAGCAATCCCAACTAAAAAGAAATGGTTTCCAATGATTTCTCTGCAGATGATGATTATTACTTTGCTTTGCAGACTACTTTGCTGTAGCCAACAGCAACAAATAAAATAAATTCTCCGCTACTTTGAAATTAAAAATACATTTTCTCCTTCCTCTTGCATTGGTTCATTTTTAGAATTCCAAAGGAACATGCATGGTAGCCGAAAAGAAACATCAAGAAATCCTCCGGTGCTAAAAAGAAACGAACCTGATGTTCAAGAAATATGATGTTATGGTACATCTTCTGATTCTGTTTATAATTTTCATTAATTTTACATATTTAGAGATCGACTAATATGTTTTTTTTATTTTAAAAACAAGTTGTTTTTAACCTAGAATTTGACCTTTAATCAATACCCCAGTTCTTTCGTTGAACAGACTATAATAAAAGAGGGTAAAATTCTGTTTCGATATAAAATTTTTGAGGCTGGCAATAAATATTCCCATACTACTCACTTTTAGATCATCGTTGTCATTATAGATGCAAATGCTTTGCAGGTGATCCTGCAATTCGGGCAAGCGAGAAAAATCGACTGTTGTGCACTGTGCGTTCACTTCATCAATATCTCCTAAAAGTTTTGTAACGTAATGGATTGTAAGCTGTTTGGATAGATCGCTGTAAATAAATTAACGGAAAAGTTAGCTGAAGTCAAATTACTCGAAGAAAATTATTCTTCATCCTGCAAAGAAATACCTCTTATCCTTTTTTAAAACTTCGACATATAGAGGTGAATTGCATTCAATGAAACCACCTTGTAAAAAATGATATGATTCTTCTTGTATTCCATTCATAATGATATGATTTTGTACCAAAATTGTATTGCAGTTTTTGAATGAAGCTTTAATTATTTTTATGAAGAAGCTCAAGAAATCCAAGCAAATATTCAAAGTTTCTAATGCAACCACTTTCAAATTTCACCGCCTTTCAGCGCAGAAGATTTTTTTGATTACTATTGGATAGATTTTACATCCGAGACAAGTAACGATTGTAAAGAACCCACTCGGATTTTTTTATTTATGTACATTACTGCATTTCAATTTATATATATCTCTTGTAAATAAAAATATTCAAATGAAAATATACATACCTTTTGATAATTTATTTCTCTCCAATAGATATTAATAAAATTATAGTAATAACGCTGCTCGTCTTGCGTTTATTCTTAATCATTATTCTTAATCATTCGGCAACTCAAATCTGACTGAGGCTAAGGTCAAAAACCCTCACCGGTGAGAGAATGATGACGTAATTTCTCACTGGGCTAACCGTTTTTTTCTCGGTGAGGACGGTGAGACTAACCGGTTAGGCATAGCAGCACTAGGCGCATTCGGCGGCACTCAGATCTGGCTCAGATCTGAGAGAACGGTCACGTGGTATCTGACCGCTTTTCTGAGCGTCTGAGTGACTGTTGCCGAACGCTCTTTTATCTCAGAAAGAAATGGCTTTACCGACTTTACAAATATTGAGAAGAAACGGAGGATCTACTAATTTTAGTGTACATGAAATAAAAATTAACATCAAATGAGCAACTGAGCATGCATAATATTCGATCGCGGTAAGAGTTTTCCATAAGGCCAGGGAGGAAAGAGTACACTGGGCATCGCCATGATGTGGCTCTCGTAGCTTCTTTGATAGCTTCGCATCGCAGTGGGCGCCGCCATGATCATTCTGAGCAGTCAGAAACCGAAAAGCTTGCTGAGCGTCTGAGCTCAGATTCTGACAGATTCGTTGCGTGCCGAACACGTTTACTTCTCAGGTGGAAGTACCAAAGTGCTCGCCGAACGCTGCTCTCTCAGATCTGAGTCAGATCTGAGCGCCGCCGAATGCCTAGTAACTGGCGTTTCTGACCGCGTTAAAATGACGTCACAGTTTTCTCACCGGGATTTCTGACCGACCAAACGCTAACTCTTCTCACCGGTGAGAGTTTTTGACCTTAGCCAATATAAGAAATAAGCAGTATCACCATTAGGCAATTTTCGCGTATAGCCTTTTCTTCTGCGCATGCGTCAGTTTCCCTAGCGCTCGCTATGCGAAATTACTCTTGTTTGCTGTACGAAGTATAGAGAATATCACTCTAAATCGTTTGTTACAAGCAAAATTCACATACAATAACGGGGAGTGTCAAGAATTAAATTTAAATAGAATTGATTACTGCTTTTTTCCAATTATTAATAATAATTTAAATTTAGAAAATGTATTTTTTATTCTCTGGTTTCATTGTTTAAAAATCATTGAAAAATCATTTAAATATTATGATTTTGAAGCTTTTTTAACCATGGTGTATTCCATCAGACAGTCATATTTAATAAAAAAATCGTTTGCTTTATACCATTAGAAAACATGAATATTTCAAAGTCCTATAATTTCTAATTAAATATGGAATTAGAGAAAGAAAAAACTATATTCCATACATTTCAAATACAATTCCAAGATGGACAATAAATCTAACTTCATATAATTTTATTATAAAAATGTATATTGACTTGGAAAGGTTATGTAAAGATAATGAAGATAAAAAAAATTATTTTGTATTAGAGAAATAGGCTTTGCTTATTTTTAATTTTGATGTTATGATTATGTCATAAAACCATTTATATGTACCAATAATTTTAAAAATCAAATTGAAACATTGAGGTGGAATTTGTTATAAATATAAATATAAATGTAGTAATATAAAGTATTTAAATAACCTCTACTCAAAAAAAAAACTCACAAAAATAATGATTTTAATAAATTTTAAATTTTATCAATTGAATAATAATAATAATAATAATAATAATAATAATAATAATAATAATAATAATAAAATCATACTCTTAGGCGTGTGATAAAAAATTCAGAAGCTACTTTTGCAAATTTGCACATGCCCCAAATTTATTAAAAAATATCATGAAAGACAGTGAACACATCAATTCCATTTTATGCAAAAATTTTTCCTTAGATTTTTTTTCCCCCTAAATATATAAAAATAAAAATTTCTATTGTGTAAATTTTTTTAGTTGTTCTGTGTTCCAATACAAATGCACAGAGATTATTTTAAAGCAATAAATTATTATTTTTAAATATGAAACTGTTTTTTGTTTCATCGTATTTTCATTTAGTTTTATTAACTACAATGAGTTATATTTCGTTTTTTTTTTAATTTTCCTGAAAATATAACTTGTTTTCATTTGTAAATTTATATGAAATTCATATTGGAAGCAATTATAATTCAGATTTTAAACATTAAATTTTTTTTTAAAGCTTTAATAATTTGTAAAAACCATTTTGTTATCTTTATTTAGATGTATAATTATAGAATTCTTATTAATAAACTTACAAAACGCACCTAAACAGTTTTTGCAAATTTATTTTTAAATTAAAACGTTTTCTATAATGAAAATGAACACTTAAATACATTGTAAAACTGTTAATTTCGCATAGCCACTACTAGAGGTCTCTGTTCAGGAAGTGTATACGCCGAGATCAAAGGTTCCGAGAGCTTATTTCTTATACTGTGATTCTGACTAGATTATGATGTCACAAGTCCTCTGCCGAACACGTTTTCTGATTAGTCAGTCAGTCAGAATCAGTTGCCGAACGTTTCGTGCCTCAGATCCAGTCAGATCTGGCTCGGATCTGAGTTGCCGAATGCGGCAATTTTTGATAGTGCGTTCAGGGAAGAATTACAATGGGAAGCGAAGCTCAGGGGATTTAGTGAAATCGGATGTAATTAGCGATCCAAGCGGCCAGGCCGCTTCGACTTTAATCGAAACTGAGCCTTAGATGAAAAATACAGTTTTAAATAAGTGACTGCATACTGAATAAATTATTAGGTGAACATAAAATTCCAAGATTGGAGCACTTATTGGTAATTATGTAGATGACGGCCTCCACCCCAACTTGCGTTTTTTCCTACCTTGCGTTGTTTTTTAACATGCATCTTGGGTTGCTTAGTGTTTTTTGGGGGGTGGACGAAAAGTTTAGTTTTTATTTTTGGTGTGAACGTGGTTTTCTTTCACTCGAAAGCGGTCTCCTTTAGGTTTAATGGCGCCGACTTCCTTCTTCCAGATACTAGATACGCAACGCCATCTGGTGGTAGCGGTTGAAGTCAGGCACGGAAACGCAGACGATGGTGAAAATGGTCAATAGAAAAATACTAACCATTGGCCTCCTGTAACCGGCCGGGGGGAAACCAACTGCCCCCTGTGACCAAACAGGTTGGGGTATATATCATTAACTTACCCCCGGAGGCGTTCGAGTAACGGAAAACAGTGACCAATGGGCATTATTGAACGAGGCCCGCAGGGCCGATGTGAGGCGCGGAGCGCCGAGAAGTGGTACAAGTTTCTGAAATTTAAAGCTAGTTTGCACCATAAATAAAAACTAAATCTTTCGTCCACCCCCCCAAAAACACTAAGCAACCCAAGATGTATGTTAAAAAACAACGCAAGGTAGGAAAAAACGCAAGTTGGGGTGGAGGCCGTCATCTACATAATTACCCAGTTATTTTCTGCTCTCTCTAATCTAGCCTTCCTTAGATAAAATTGTATTTGCATCTAATTTCCTACAAGGTGATTGGTTTTCTTCAAAGAGCCGTTTCTGCGCGGCGCATTCATGGCAGTTGTTCTTCTATTCAACGAATGTCATCAGCGAATCCAGCAGATAAGTGCCCGATTTTATTTTTTTCTCCGACAAGTCAAGACAGGCGGTGCCAGATTGTGCTGCACTGACACGTTACAACTCAGAACAGAACTAGAACACATTAGGAACATGAAGAGATACGTACGCCCAACGTTAAATGAACGGAATAAAATAGTATTTACGAGAGGGTGGTCAAAAGAACAGCACGGGTGGGGAGGGGGATAGGAGAAGCCTGTGGAGCAGCACCATATGAAGGCCGGAGGGAGGGTTTATCAACAGCGGAAGTTCCCTTCCTTAGCGGCCTGGCCGTTGGAGACCAGTGGCGCTGTTTCGATTTCACTTGAATAGCATTGGAACTGTTACGACCTGCGCTTCCCGTTCTTCCTCTTCCCTGGTGCGTTGCCGAGATATACGCTCTGGTAGGTTAGGCGATTGGAAGTGGATACAGTTTCATTCTTTAGTCACTTTATCATTTATTTTTTAAAATTTTATTCTGATCTATTAGAAACTTTAATAATTTGATCGCACCTTTATAACAAGCTATTTATTCTGTAAGGAAATTAAAGCAATTTTTACACATTTTTAACGACTGGATTTGGACCGAACATCATAAACACATCTTCTGTAAGAGTCGTTGGTTCAGTGCTCCTAATTTAGTGATCACGAGTGTGATCTCTAGCGTCTGTTGCTACGTGACTCATTTTCTCAGCAACCGATTGAATAGAGCGTGTAGCAGATGTTTTCACGTGTGCTTTTAATCGTACTGTATAGATGATTTGATAGAAACATATTGGACGGATAATACTTATGATTATCTTATCTGGTAACTAATCACATAAAGCAGGTCCGATAATGTTGAATTTTTTTGGTTGTTGTGATTTATATTATGTAACTTTACATATATAATTTTCTCTCTAAAAAGGGCACCGAATTTGTATACATGTAAAGTAATTACCTAATTGGACAGATTTTTTATTCAAGGTACAGTAATTTATACTATATGCTAGAGCATACAATATAGGTAAGACTGTCAAATTTTTCATAATTACTTAAAAAAACGTTTAAAATCTTGTATTGCCGAAATCTGAATTAAAGATAGAGTTGAGGAAGTATTGCTGTAGTAAAACTTGTGTGCAAGAAAGGAGGAAGCAAGGAGGAGGATGAGGAAGCATCTGATGCTTCCCCTCGTAGATCTGGTGGCAAATTGAAATAGACATTATCAGTATATTGTTTTGATATACTGAATAAATTATTAATTCAAAAGTATCATTTTAATTTAGCCAAATAATCAAAATGTCTTTCATTTACAATAAATCGGTATAAATAGCTAAACATTAGGGAAAATAAGAGCTAAATCACTACTAGTTTTTGTAGTCCTTATTGCACGAAGAAAATTCTGTAGTGAACTTCCATAAACTTTTTTTTCCTTTCTCTTCTTTATTTTTCTCCCCCCCCCCCCCCTTTCTTTTTTCCCCCTTCTTCTTTTAACTACTGTTTAATATAGAATTTGCTAGGCTGATATTAAAATCACGGTTAAAATATTAGACAGATAAAAATATTAAAATCTGAGTAAATTTTGATTATAACCTCACGATCTGTTAGAAATAAAGTGCGAATTTTGTTATCATATTGCTCACACACCTGAGAAAGGCGTTTTGAATCATATAAATGAAGTCTTTAGCTTCTGTGTGAAGAGGTGGGGGTAGCCTTCAAAATTACAGGACAACTCCACTAAAAAAAAAAACGATCTCATTTTTTTTGCAGAATATCATTATTTGAAACATATAAAATACAACTGTAGCAATAGAAAAATTTTAAAACCAATATTTCATTATGAAAATCATGTTTAAAGTGTGAAAAATGCTATTTCCAGTCTTCACCCTCGCGTCCCATTTTGTATCAGCTGACTTGCTCAGAACGATGTCACAGGGAAATTAGGCTCTAGTCATAAGCATTAGAAAGAAGCTCTTCCATAGCAATCCCTAATTAAATTAAATCATGCCTTCCAACTGTTCCGTGTATGGGCGTAACAACCTAGGTACTGATGAAAGTTTATCTTTTCATAAGTTTCCTAAGTCGGAATTAATAAGAAACGAGTGTATAAACTTTTGTCGGAGAGAAAATTGGCACCCTTCAACGTAATCAAGTATTTGCTCTGCTCATTTCGAAACCTCATGCTTCGTTATCGATCCGATAGTTATAAAATCTCTGAATTTGAAGCGAATAAATTACTTGAAGCAGGATCCTGTCCCTATTCTTCAATGGCTAAATATTTTTGGAATGATCCAGGAGCTACCTGAACGATTAGCTACTTTGAAACACTGGAGAAACCAGGCAATAAAGAGTAAATATAGGGTAAAAGTTCAGAATAGCATACATTTCCCAACTATTTTCTCCAGGCCAGCCACCTTCATTTTTAGAATTATTATTACTGTATCTGCTCCACGTAATAAATAATTCATTTCCACTAATTTTTGAGTAATTCACACAAGAAAAAACTGCTAGAATGGCCAAACCGATAATGCCGCCGTATCATCTGATACGAGCAACGAGTGGCATAGCTGACTTGGGGAAATTGCGGAGTGCTGTTCAGAACTTTTCACTTCCTAAAATCGCATGATTTGCTATCATATATTCTCCTACTATTCTACGCTGAAACATACCTACGAGGGGCGATTGATAAATAGGGTCTCCATGGCTGTAACTTTTTTATTTGTTAACCGATTTTCAAAATTCTTTTTGTATCTTATACTCACATTTGTCCTCTATGTAATGTACTATTCACTTTTCGACATAGTCCCCATCCCTTTCCACGTATTGTACCAATGCATGACCAGGTGGGTGAATCTATCGGAAAGGAATTCCGGAGTAGTTGTCGACACCAGGATTGAATGGCAGCGTTTGCCTCGCCGTCAGAACCAACTCATGTCCCTTAAGGGGCTCTTTCTTCTTTGGCAAGTTTGGAAAGTCGCAATGTGCAAAGTCTTTCATTTTTGAACTGCAATTTTTCATCTTTGAACTGTAGGCGCTGCAACGCCTCTAGTGTGTGTTGACTCGTGTGCGGGCGGACGTTATCGTACTTCAGAAGAGGGTCCAAAGCTGCCATTCAATCCTGGTGTCGACAACAACTCCGGCATTCCTCTCCGACGGGTTCACCCAACTGGTCACGCGTTGGTACAATGCATGGAAAGGGATGGGGACTATGTCGAAAAGTGAATAGTGCATTACATAGAGGACAATATGAGTATAAGATACAAAAAGAATTTTGAAAATCGGTTAACAAATAAAAAAGTTACAGCCATGGAGACCGTATTTATCAATCGCCCCTCATATAATAGTATAGTAATCAGTTTGTGTAGTTTATTAGATATTAAGCATTATCAGTATTTGTACTTATCTGGATTCAGCCGCGTCAGTCTCTGCATCATTCATGCTTACGAGATATGGGCGAGATACGCAAAGGATGATCGCGTCCCAGCAGTTCATAATAGTATCGCTGAACGTCTGTGTCGTTTCCGAAGGAAACTTCTTCCATATCCTTTAAAAAGGAATTAAAATCTACATCAGATTCACAACTTCTGCTGGTGTAATCCTCTTGTTCATAAGCGTAAACCATCGTAAAATAGCACATGTATAAAAATGAAGGAGGATGTCACTTCTTCTTTGTGTAATGGAGCGTGGGAAATGACCTTGACTTTCGTAATTTTCGTTCGTTTTATGTATTTCGCGTCCGATTTGAAATTTTTTATTTACGCCACGTTATTATTTATATCTCGAACTTTTCTTTTATATAAAGTTGTATATTAGGCTGGAGTTGTCCTTTAAGATCTTACTTACTTACTTACTTTTCAAACCTGCTTATCCGTTAGGGTCGCGGGGGCAGCAGCCCTATGGAGGATCTCCAGCGATCGCGATCTTCCGCCATCAGGCGCATGTCCTCCCTGGTAATATCCAAGCGACTCGAACCCAGATTCTCCATGTAGTCTAGCCACCTGGTTCTAGGCCGACCCCTTGGTCTCTTACCCACCGGCTTGGAAAATAACAACTGCCTAGGAAGACTAGTTTGCGGCATCCGTATCACGTGGCCATACCAGCGCAACTGAGATCTCTCAATGCGGAGAAGTAGCGGCTCAACACCTAAAGATTCCATTATTGTGCTGCTGTGCACTCTATCTAGTAGGGTGCACCTCTCAGAAATCTCATTTCGGCCGCTTGTACCCGCGATCACACTCTTTCGGTCATTAACCAAGCCTCATGACCATATGTGAGAATGGGGACAAAGATAGATTTGAAGACTGAGAGCTTGGCTTTGTTACCCAGCTCGCGTTTTGTTACCACGGATCGCCACAGTTCACGTCTGACACAGCTTGCTGCACCGATCCGAGCATTCGATTCTTTCTCTTGCCGTCCATCACTAGTGAATGCAATCCCGAGATACTTGAATTTCTCCACCTGTCTCAGTGGAGAGCACACTGAGTAGGCTGTCTTGAAAGGACCAGAACCTCGGTTTTAGCCACACTGATCTTCATCCCAGCTTCTTCACATTTGGCTGCAAACCGGTCTACTGCATGCTGAAGGTTCATGCGAGAAGACCCAAGGAGGACAAGGTCGTCAGCAAAGAGCAACCTCTCTACCAGGCAGTCGCCCACACAAACACGCTCATCGCCTCGGCTGCCCCTGTCTATACAGTCCATAAAGATAATGAACAAGAGGGGCGACAGTCCTTTAAGATCAACAGAGGTATATGGCCGTGGCAGAAATTATGTCATTTTTTATGCATCTTTGGCGCTTTTTCAGGTTATGCCACTGGAGCACCACGAGTCTCAAGTCAACTAAAAACCAAGTGTGAGGCTCTGATTGCAGCATGTAGGGATGAAACATGGACTAGAAATTTTCATACACTAGTGCTGTAGGAAAACATTGGGGAAAAAAAAACAAAAACATCTATGAACATTGATTAGTGATTTTCATTTGTTTTTTGTTTTGATTAGAAATTTCATGGATCGAATTTTAAGGATTGAAAGAGACTAAAGATAAAATTGTTGATTTTGACAGAAAAAAGATTTTAACAGTTTAATGCATTTATAGCTTCATTAGTGAAAGGCACACTCTCTGTGTACTCAGTATTGTCGTCATCCACTTCATCTTCATCTCAAGTTGTATCATCATCTAAAAACAAACTGGAACCTTCAATTATCTTGGATGCCTTGATGTTTTGGTCATAGTCAGCATTTTCGCTAAAATCAACTGCTACCTCAGCAAATTCATTTCTCACTGTATCTTCATATTCTGCCGCAACAACTATTATATCCTGAGGTAAAGCTGCAAATTGAGTTTTCAGAAAACATTGAATTAAGTAGCTCCCTGTGACATTGTACCAAGCAGAAGATATCAGAAACAATGAAAGAAAACAGAAAAGCTCGGCAACAAAAACTGTACATGTATACAGTAAAGTATTAATTGGAACACTACAATAAAAACGTAGAATGTGAAAAAATTTGGTTTTGCATTATGTAAAATCCGAGATTTTTTTAACATTATTGTTATAGGAGTTTTGTGGGGACCATGCAAAAATTACATACGAATATGGGAAATGTAAAACCAGGGTTTCTTGTATATCCTCTGGCTTTTGGATGCAGGTGCATTGGAAAAACAGAAATGGCTGTCATAAAGTTAAAGGACCTCACTTTGAGTTAACCTAATCTCAATTAACCTAAGATTCTCAACAGAGAAGAGAAGCATAAAAAAATGCTCACTTTAAAATATGGTTTCTTTTGGTAATTAATGATTATCTATGAAGGAAAAGAAAACCACAAAACTGTAAATGATTCGAAATCACTGTGATATGTTAATTATCTCTTGTTGCTATGGATGCCAGAGTAAGACAATTTTTGCTGCCAGTGGCACTTTTTGGAGATTTTAATATCAAACAACAGGCAGCACCTGGTGTCAAAATTAGATGGCCATTATTTCCATAACAAAGCTTAGCCATTGTTGTCCTT
The DNA here is from genome assembly GCA_023313115.1 of Rhysida immarginata. Taxonomy (NCBI): domain Eukaryota; kingdom Metazoa; phylum Arthropoda; class Chilopoda; order Scolopendromorpha; family Scolopendridae; genus Rhysida; species Rhysida immarginata. Next base: position 1,507,327 of record JAHWFO010028926.1, on the reverse strand, counting down.
TCTATAAAGACCTAAACTTAGAGGTTCTTAACTATACCCTGTCTCAGCTTTAGTTGAGAGTACATCACAAGTGAAGCGGTTGCAGTTTGTCCGCATGAAGAAATAGTTCGAATAATCTTCTATATAAAAAGGTCAAAATTCTTTCTGCAGTAATATTTCTTAATTTTCTTCTCAATTTTTATCTTTTCTGCAATCATGTACAGGGTGAGGCATTTATCTTGAGAAAACTGAATATCTCAGAAACTAAGCATTGTACGAAAAAATGTCCAAAATCAAAAGTGAAGTATTTCGCAGGGAAATTCATTAGTTAAAAAATTACCCCCCCTCCCTTGTGAGGGGGGGGGGGGTAACTTTGAAATCTTAAATAGGAACCCCTATTTTTAGTGGTATATTCAGATTGTACACAATATTCGAGAAATATTTTATTCTTGGTATTTTTTCAATTGATCCAACCGTTTAGGAGATAGAGGCCTTGAAAGTGTGGAACTTTTAAAGTTTTGAAACCAATTTTATCGATGAAGACAAAGAAATTTTACATTCTATTCTACTTTTTAATGGTCTTTAAGAATCTGAAGTCAGGATTTCAAAAATCCAATATTATTCAACACACACGCATAGACTCTGTCTCCATAGGACTGCTGCCCCCAAAAGTTTTACTTGTGCACTAAAAAATTTTGAATTTTTGAAATTCTGACTTCGGATTCTTAAAGACCATCAAAAAATAGAATAGGAATGTCTGCAGACCCAATCTCTATCTCTTTGTCTTCATCGATAAAATTGGGTTCAAAACTTTAAAAGTTCCACACTTTCAGGGCCTCTATCTCCTAAACGGTTGGATCAATTGAAAAAACTCCAAGAATAAAACATTTCTCAAATATTGTATACAATCTGAATACTTACTTACTTATTTTTCAAACCCGCTTATCCGTTAGGGTCGCAGGGGAGCAGCCCTATGGAGGATCTCCAGCAATCGCGATCTTCCGCCAGCAGACGCATGTCCTCCCTGGTAATATCTACGCGACTCGAACCCAGATTCTCCATGTAGTCTAGCCACCTGGTTCGAGGCCGACTCCTTGGTCTCTTACCCACTGGCTTGGAAAATAACAACTGCCTAGGAAGACCAGTTTGCGGCATCTGTATCACGTGGCCATACCGGCGCAACTGAGATCTCTCAATGCAGAGAAGTAACGGCTCAATACCTAAAGACTCCCTTATTGTGCTGCTGTGCACTCTGTCTAGTAGGGTAACATCTGCCACACCTCTCAGAAATCTCATTTCGGCCGCTTGTACCCGCGATCGCACTCTTTCGGTCATTACCCAAGCCTCATGACCATAGGTGAGAATGGGGACAAAGATAGATTTGAAGACGGAGAGCTTGGCTTTGTTACCCAGCTCGCGTTTCATTACCACAGATCGCCACAGTTCACGTCTGACACAGCTTGCTGCACCGATCCGAGCATCCAATTCTTTCTCCTGCCGTCCATCACTCGTGAATGCAATCCCGAGATACTTGAATTTCTCCACCTGTCTCAATGAGGCTCCCCTAACATGGAGAGCGCACTGAGCAGGCTGTCTTGAAAGGACCAGAACCTCAGTTTTAGCCACACTGATCTTCATCCCAGCTTCTTGACATTTGGCTGCAAACCGGTCTAGTTCATGCTGAAGGTTCATGCGAGAAGACCCAAGGAGGACAAGGTTGTCAGCAAAGAGCAACCTCTCCACCAGGCAATCGCCCACACAAACACGCTCATCGCCTCGGCTGCCCCTGTCTATCCAGTCCAGAAAGATAATGAACAAGAGGGGCGACAGTACGCACCCTTGGCAGAGTCCGACACCCACGGTGAACGGTCTTGACTTTATCGTGAATGCCGTTTATCTGGACACACATCTCAGAGCTTTCGTACAGACACATGATAGCAACCAGTAATTGCCCATCTACTCCATACTCTTGCAACACTTGCCAGAGCTTCTCCCGAGGAACTCTGTCATATGCTTTTTCGAGGTCCACAAAGCAAGCGTAGACCTCTTTTGCATACTCCCAGGATTTCTCAAAGATTTGCCATAGAGCAAAGATGTGATCCGTCGTGCTTCGGCCAGGTCGGAAACCACACTGCTCCCCCGACAGTTTGGAGTCGACTATTTCCCGACTTCTCTTCTCCAGACACTTAGCGTACACTTTCCCAGGAATGCTGAGCAAAGAGAAGCCTCGATAGTTGTTGCAATCTCTCTGATCTCCCTTTTTGAAGATAGGGATCACAATTCCTGTCTGCCATTGCTTAAGGGCCTGTCCAGATATCCAAGCAACCTGACACACTCGAGTCAGCCACAGGATACCATCCTGATTTAAGGCCTTTAACATCTCGGACCAGATTTCATCATCACCTGCAGCTTTGCCAGTCTTCAGGGACTTAATTGCCCTTCTGACTTCTGTTTCAGTGATACTACCGTGACTATTCTCCGCTCCAAGGTGCACCTCATGTGCCTCAGTTTTTGCTGTCACCGGATTAAGAAGAGATGAAAAGTATTCCTTCCACCTATGCAATACGCTCTCCTCCGTTTTCAGAAGCCTCCCATCTGAACTCTTAATAGTTTGTGAAGAAAGAGACTTCTTTCCACGGAGGTGGCGCATGGTCTGCCAGAACACCTTGTTTGCCGAACCATAGTCTGCCTCCAATTTCTCCCCGAACTTCTCCCTGGCCTTGGCTTTAGCTGTTGACACTGTCTTTGCTGCTGCTTTTCGCGCCTCATTGTACCGCCCTCGACTCGAAGTTGACTTATTTGCAAGCCATAGCAAATAGGCTTCCTTCTTTGCTATGACAGCTTCTTGGACTTCACCGTTCCACCATGCAGTCCTTTTCTCACCGCCCTGTGCCACACTCAGCCGCTTACAACCACAGCACAATGCAGCCGAAGTAATCACAGCAGTTTTAAACAACTGCCACTCTTCTTAAACAGTACCACGATCACTGGGCACCTCATGAAGATATGTTATCTGCAAAGGTCTTCCTCACAGCTCTATCCTCCAATGCCTCCCATTTGATGCACCAAGTTTGTCTGAACCTAGTATTTCGTTTGGTTGGCATGGATTCAGAGAACCGCAAAGTGCAGACAACGAGGTGATGATCAGTTGATAATTCTGCCCCTCTTCTCACATGAGTATCCGACACTGATCGGAATAAGTCGGCTGAAACGATTACAAAATCAATCAGTGACTTCTGGTCCATTGCATCCCTGTACCAGGTATACTTATGGACATCCCTGTGCTGAAAGAAGGTGTTTGTGATAGTAAGTCCATTGTTGCAACAGAGATCCAATAAGCACCTCCCATGCGCATTTAAATCGGGGTCACCATTCCTCCCAATCACGCCCTTCCACGTTTGGTCATCAGCCCCTACGTGTGCATTGAAGTCACCCACCAGGATGACAGAGTCTGCATTCCCTCTCCTGCTAAGAGCAGCATCAACTTCCTCTAGAAAAAGTGGGTACTCTGGGACTGCATATGCAACAAATAGAGAGAGAGAGACCGTTTCCCTATCTGAAGCCTCTGGAGACACAGTCTTCCACCCAAGGGGGTCCAATCTGCAACATAATCTGCCAGCCGGGGACTTGTGAGTATCCCCACTCCCGCCTGGGCAGTCATATTAGGGTCGATACCAGAGTAGAAAAGCTTCCACCCTCCCTCTAAGTCCATAGTTCCAGAACCCGGACATTTCTGGTAATACCTATGGTATCCAGTCGATACCGTTTGGCTTCCTCCACTAACTCTGATTCCTTTCCTGTCATGGAGAATACGTTCCAAGTGCGGATTGACAGCACCCGATCCCATTGTCGCTTTACCCATTTCTCCTGGGTAAAGGCATGCGCTACCCCCGACCATTTCCCCAAGTGCATAGCGAGTGCACTGGTGGGGCTTCTCGGAGGCGTTGCTCCGAGATAACAGCCGGGAGACTGTTGACTATTTTTCGAACGAGAGCCTCTGCCTAACTCCCGAACGTGGGTGACTTTAACTTGCACCACACTCGATGCAGTATGAATTCTCTCATTAAAACTAGAATATACCTTTAAAAATAGGGGTTCCTATTTAAGATTTCAGAGTTACCCCCAGCCCCCTTCACAAGGGGGGGGGGGAGTAATTTTTTAACTAATGAATTTCCCCGCAAAATAACTCACTTTTGATTTTGGACATTTTTTCGTACAATGCTTAGTTTCCGAGATATTCAGTTGTCTCAAGATAAATGCCTCACCCTGTATAATAAAAATTCACGGATAGAAAAGCCATTTGATGAAATTTAAAAAAATAAAAAAAAATAATAAATAAATAAATAAATAAATAAATAAATAAATAAATAAAATGAAGTCTGTCTGTAGTCGAGATTATTTGATTGTAAAATGGCAGCGTCTTGTTCCTATGTGAAGAATGTGAAAGAGATGTCAGAAATGGAAGATGATCGATTTTCCATGGAGAGGTTTAAAAGGCTTTAAACATTAATTTTCCAAAATGATATCGGACAGATACCGTACAACTATTCTACTTTCGAGAAGCCGCATGATTATAGGACTGTCTAACGTAGTACAAGTCTAACTGCGGAAGGATACAATGTTGTGCACTATGGCTGTAAACGACGTCACTCTTGACTGAAGCTGAGACAGGGTGTAGGTGATGTACCTCAAAACTGAACTTCTCTTTTCTTGGAATTTCGATGCCCTAGAGCAGTGGTTCCCAATCTGGGAATGTGAAACCTTTTCTAGGGGGTCACGGAGCTTATTTTTATTTGCATTTAATTTTATAGGATATATTGAGGGTTTTTATTTCACCATGTACCACTCTGATGAAAAAAAAATTTTAATTCAAAAAGGGGGTCACAAGTTACTTAACTTTTAGAAAAGTAAGGTTGCAGTTCGAAAAAGGTTTGGAACCACTGTCCTAGAGCTTTGGGGGGAAAAATATGACTAAAGACTATGTGAAGAATTTAATATTGACTATGAAAAACGTTGAACTACTGTGGAAAGTGACATAATAAATCGAAAAACAACTCTTGTCCACAAAATTATTTAATCGACATATTTCGAACCCTTTGGGTTCATTATTCAATGTCAAAATGATAAAAAGTACAGTTCGTCATTACAATTTATAGTGGAACAGACTCCCAGCCCTCCAATCGCTGTTCACAAACAAAGTCCACAGCCAATGCAGGAACCGGAAGTCTCTTCTAACAATAAAGCGGACCTAATAGAAATACCCAGGCCGACAAGTAAAGTAAAATAACATCAAAATCGAAGAATCGACCAAAAAACCCCTTCCCAATTATACCAAAGAGAAAAATAAATTAACAACCAAGAACCTTCAATGATTTTATCAATGTTGAATCTCCGATGGGGCCTGCATCTCCGTTTAATAATAAATCTGGGTTCTTCTTAGCAATTTCCATTGATTCAAAAGCAAGTGCATTTCGATTCTTTACACTTCTAATTAACCTGCAATCCTTAAGTAGTACCTCGTGTCCCGTCTCAAGCATGTGCTTAGCTACTGCAGATTTTTCAGGGCGTCTGTATCTGGCATTGGCCTTGTGCTCTTTAAATCTTGTAAGAACATTCCTGCAAGTTGCCCCACGGTAGACCATCGGACATTTGCTACACGCTATTTCATATATCCCTGGTTGGTGTAAAGGTGGAATTTTATCTTTGGTGTTGCTTAAGAAGTTCTTCAATATATTCGGATTTTTATAGGCGATGGTCACATCAACTTCCTTGAAAACAGTTCTTAAATTGGCCGTCAAGGTCCTGTTGAACGTGATGGGCATTCTATACGTCGAACTCGGTTTTTTACCCAGGGTCGTGACTTCTCTTATTTTCTTTACGAAACTTCTTCTACGTAGTAGATCATTAACCAGTCCTTGTTAATGAATACGGGAGATCGCTAAATATAACGGTTATATTTTGACATTGAATAATGAACCCAAAGGGTTCGAAATACGTATATGTCGATTAAATAATTTTGTGGACAAGAGTTGTTTTTCGATTTATTAATATTGACTATCCTATTTTCTGGAAATGGGTGCACCAAGGTTCCCCCCAGAAACTTTAAATGGGAACATGGGTCGATAGTGTCATTGGATAGGTCTTGGAAAAGGAAACAACTTTAAGAAACGTTTAGTTCCAATTGGGTTTCTTCAAGAAATAAGGGTCATTCCATGTCAAATCATCCAGGCCATGGCACCCACTTTCTAGTTGAGAACTGAGATTTTACGCATTCATGGGGGTTGGTCGGGATCTTTACACCTTTTTAATTCGTTTACAACGTTTTTTTGTTGGAAAAACAGTATTTGGAATAGTTGTTAGTTTTGACCTTCCCTACCACCTCTCCAAGTCTGGCAATGGAATTCATAAACACCCTGTATGCATTCTGTTGGTAGTAATTGCAGAAAATGTAATGTAAGAAGTTGTGTAAATTTGAAAATTGGCAGCAGTTTTTAAATGGAAAAATGTAGGCTGGACAATTTTTTCCCTGAATATTCTTTCTGACAACTTTTTCTCTCTTTATGAAAATATGAAAGAATTGGCCATGTGAAATTTTCTAGATTTTATTTGTTTATTTAATTTTTTTTGTTAAAAAAAAAAAATTGGACACTTGCCCCCCTTTGAAAATCATCGAAAAAAATTAGAAAGTGATTTATAAGTAGTAAAGTTTCATGACAAAAAAAAAGAAAAAAAAAAAAACAGATTTGAGAAATGAATGGTACTCAAAAAAAAAAAATTGTCATAAATTTTGAGAACATTTCCTTTCAGTCATTAACATTCCCACAGTATCCTTAATAGAATATACAAAGTATTAAGTATCCTTAATACTGTTAACTACCCAAGAAACATTTATAACATAAAGTGAGCATAAAAATATACAAATGCAACAAACAATATAAAACAAAACTATAAACTATAAAATGTACTCATACATTACATAATATCAGGTCGTCGCATATCAAATGTCTGATTGCAGAGGTCATCTTTAATGGCCCTTGACACTTGCTATTCGAAATAATCCCCATTGCAGTCCAAACATTGTTGCCAATGATTTGGCAGCTTCTCGAGCCCTCTCTGATAGAGTCCATGGTTACGGGACTCAATAAACTCCGGGAATTTGTTTTCGATGTCTCCTTGGGGGTTAGGAATGTTTTCCTCCTGAGAAAATTGTCCAGGCTCTGGAAAAGATGGTAGTCGGTAAGGGAGAGGTCCGGAGAGTACGGGGGAGGGGGGTGGTGGAAGCACCTCGTATCCCAGAGCCTGTAGCGCCTGCATGGTTGTTTGTGCAACGTGCGGACATGTGTTGTCATGAACAGAAGGATGCCTTTGCGATGCACAAGTGCAGGTTGTTGCTGACAGTTTTGTGTGCAACCGATGCAGTTCATGACAGTTCCCCCTGCTGCAGGAAGCTGTAATGCATTACACCATGGATGTTCCACCAAACTGGGATGCAACGGGGGTTTAGCGAACTGTCGCGGGGGTTCATCAGCATCTAGCCACTATGCTGACCGTTTCCTATTGTCGTATAGGAGCCACTCTCGTTGTAGGTGACAATGCCATCAAGAATCCCCGCTTCTTCATGGTGCAAAAGCAATTCCGTACATACCTCTAACTGACGCTCTTTTTGGTTTTCCGTAAGTTCATGTGGGACCCATTTGTCCTGCTTTTTCACCTTTCTGATGGTCCTAGGTGTCTACTGACAGTCGGCGCTGATACATCATGATCCCTTGCAAGGTCCCGAACAGTTTTTGATGGGTCCTCTTCCACAGATCGCTTCAGATCAGCGCCATTCAAAACGTTGGGCGGTCTGCCGCGTGGCTCATTTGCCAGGGTCCGTCAGTCCCACCCGGAATTTTCGGAACCAACATTGGACAGTACGTTCATTTATGGTGCCTACACCTAATACCTTATTGATGTTTCAAGAGGCGTTGGATGCAGTTTGATTCAACCTGAACTCGTAATGCATTATCATATGTAATTCGTATGAAGTCATGACTATCTTCGCTTGGGTTCAAACGCTATTAAATATCATCACAGACATGGAAATTTCAGGCAGCTGGTCGCTGATAGGTTTATCTCTGGGAATGTACCACTTTGTTATGGGTACTTGCTACTAAACGTGGAAACCGTACTGAAGCACGGAACCCACCTCGAAATCCGACATTTGATATGCAACGACCTGATATATGAACACTAACTTTATTACAATGGTAACTTCTGTATCACAACTAAATTAACTCAATGCAATGATGCCTAGAGTTTTGTTTATAGTATTTGAACACTTATTCAAAAATCAATAGTATGTCAACATTACACAAAATGCTGATGCTGCAATCTGCCTGCTTTCAAGTTCATGTAGAACTATACTTGTGACAGAAGCTTTAATGATTATCATTTAATATTTTTTTGTATGAGGACTACTTTTCTTCCACTAATCTTGAAGACTCTTTGCTTAGAGAATAAGTACGGACGGCCGCTATGGTGATATCAACTTCACTTAGAATATGAGTGAATGAATCAACGTCATAAACATCATTATCAGGCCAGTAGAAGGGCTGGGATGGTCCATGAGGATGCATGAACCTTACTGTAACATCTTCTTCACCATTCACTTTCTCAACGATCCCCAAGTACCAAGAAGAGTCATATGCACATGCAACATAGCAGTTGGGCTGCACAGAGCATTCTGGCATTAGTATCACAGCTTAGCCTTTTTGCTCCAGTCTTGATTGGTGATAGTGTATAATGTGATGCATAGATCGTGATTGCAGTGAAATATTCAGCATAAGTAAGGGAAATTTAAGGAATTTAGTCGCAAACAGGTGACATGGTAGTCATAAATTACCAATTTAATTATGTTTTTTAAATAGCGTTTTTTTTTCTCCCACACTTCTCATTATTTCTACAAACTGATTCTTTTTGTGTGACATAAAGAAAGATTTATAATAATATTGTAAAAACTTTCAAAGGAATCTATGAGGGGGGCAATACCTTAAAAAATTTTTATGCCCATGTATCGAGTTTGTTTAAAAAGAAATTATTTACATTGTTTTTCTAAGACATAGATTATAAATATTCAATATAAGGAGCATGAACATACAAATATAAACCTTCCTCTTTAATTTAAAAAAAATTCAAGGTTCTAGAAAAATTGTAGAAACTATTGCATTTTTAAATTACAGTTTGTGAATCCATATAACTTCTTTAGATCATAACTGAAAAAGTACTTAACCTGCAACATTTAAATTTTGGAAATGTTCAGATATGTAGGTAAACTTCAATTACACAAGATTTCAAGGTTTTCTGTGAGGGTGTCATTTTCTAACATTTCTGGATGATTTGATATGGAATGACCCAGAAACAATAAAAACGTTAGAGAGTAATGTATGGGACAGCCATCTTGCTAAAGCCTCATTGCTAAGAGCAAATCTTCAAAGAGTTCAGGCAGCATGTTTTCCAGAAGGTCAACAAAAACTACCCTATTCAGGTTGCCCTAGATGACATATGGGTAGATAATGTGGCTTTTGATAATGGCCACCATGTATTCACACACTACAGAACCAGTGAGGATTTTTCTCTGCCAAAAAAATGTGTATGGCTTCATCCACAATGCTGATAAAATAAATGAAAATTTTGTGGTTTGTTTCTAAACCACTGATAAGAAATCGGTCTCCTCTGGTAGTCATCAGGTGCCTGGTGGAGATAAACGTGGAAGGGGTGGAAGTCATTGCTGTTGAGTATCTACCACACAGTCATGTGGCTTATTCCTGAATCATGAGGGAGCTGTTAAACAGCGGTCAGAAGATCAGCAGCTCTCTCACTTGCACCCATCTTCTGATCACAGCATCCGTGTTATGATTGGGCTGCACCTGACCAGTGTGCCTCACACAAAAGCTGCTGAAAAACCATTCTTGAGTGATATGTACAATTAGAATATCGTCTAGCATACACCTCTCCTCAGCACACTAGTTTTGCTGACATTCTAACACCATCAACATCCCAGTGAGCACAAGGCAGTGGATATTTGTTGGTATTTTGTTAGACACTGTTGGCCATGTTGGGGGAATGTTGACAGTTGATGCACGCTAATGGTGGCCTTACTTTATTTCAACATGTCTTGCACAATCAGAGTTGCCAACTCAAAAAAAATTTTTCCGCTAAAACAAAGCTAAAAATCCCATAAAAATCAATTGAATTCGATTGTACTAATGAAATTAAATCCACTGTATTCAGTGCAATTTGTGTAAAATCCAATCAAAGCAATTGCTTTTCTGTTTCCGAAAGGACTATGACTATTATTGCTTATTGGAATAGGTTTATTTAAAATATTACTTTAAAAATTTAAAGAACAAGTGTTAGATTCTTTCTAACATTTGAATTGTATAAAAAATACTTAAGGTATGCAGATGGCCCAGCCAGTGTGCACCTGTGATGCTTATGAGACAAGATGGCAACCTCTTGGTTAGGGCATCAGCGGGATTAACTGAAATTTCCTAGCTTGAGTCCAGGCTATGGAATATTCTTCCCTATTATCATCAATAATTCAAACATGTTCATCTGACTTCCAAAGTGTAAGTTACAATTCGTTGCTCCACAAAATGGCCTTCCACTGTTCTAAAGTCCAGGGGCTGTGATCTAAAAACCAGTCTGGCATGTGTGCAGCTTCTCCACCAAGAAACCCTAATGAATGCAGCTCATTTTGGATAGTTTTAGTGCAAAAACGAAGTCTGGTGACGTTAACAATTTCAGATGTTAGATCAGCTGCAGAGGCTGGCGTGATTTTCTGACCATCTATCTGAAGGTTCTCTGAGCCAAATCCATCAGTTTATGAAGCCTGCCAGGGTGCGATTTTCAGTAGTTGCATCACTAATCTTTCATCTTTGAATCACATCGACTATTGTCGATTTTAGAATCTCTAGACTGCTCGCAATTCTTCGAATGGAAACATTGCTAATATGTCACCTATTCACCATACCTTATTGAAATCAGTTAGCTCATTTCTGCTTGGCATTGCTTTCTTCCAAATAACTAATTTTGTAATAGACAGATGGATCAATTTTGTAATTTTGTAATATACAGGAGCATCTGTTATGTTCATGTGTCTAATTTGAATCCATATAGTGTACTTGTTTGTGTAGTATAATTGCTGGAAAGTGGTTATTGCAGTGAAAAAGAGTGCGGTTATGTAATATACACAAGCTGCCAAAAGTAATTTAATCTCCTCCTCCCAGTAATGCAAGTGAGCCAAGCCAAACTGCTGTCACGGAAAGCATATACAGTAAAACCTCGTTTTAATATACTTCAAGGGAACTGGAATTTTAAATGTTAATCTGAAACTGGGAGGGAGGGGGTGAGTCCATGCAGGCTGCAATACAGCTTGTATACAATGGATTTATTGTGTTCACTGAAGTGTCCTGACAATTAGCAACACATTTGAAGGCAGATAACTGAAAGTTATGATATCGTGCCTAGTCATAATAATCCCCCTGTAAATTGACACATAGTTCCATCTATCTGGCAAGGCTATGATCCATGAATGGAAAATTTTTTAAGACGAGATTTGAAGAAATCATCAGTTGCAAATTGAACCGCGTCTATCGTGAACTGTTTTCATGATGGGCAGTAATTCAGACAACAAAATAAATGGTAATCTGTAGGAAATGAGTCTGGGGAATAGGCAGGATGAGGCAATGCTTCATAGCCCAAAGCATTTAGTACTGTCAGCGTCATTTGTTGTGCCACATGAGGACTGCCGTTATCTTGGGACAGAAGAACACACTATTGACCAAAGCCAGTTGTTTCTGCAGCCACTTCTGGTATATCTGTTGTAATTCAGCACAATAGTGTTATGCATTGATGGTTTGGCCTCTTGCTTAGAAACTGATGTGAATCATCTGGTTGTGGATACCCTACAATGAGCATTGTCTTCTTGGAGTGTACAGGTGGCTTAGGATGCTGTCCAGGACGCTGTGCCTTGACTAACCATTGTCCAGATCATTTACAATTATCATACAGGATTATTTTCCATCACAGGTGATGATTCGGTACAGTAAATGTTGTTGCTTATTCCTGGCATCGATCCAATAAACTGTACATAGAAAAACATAAGAATACATATAGTGTAGCAGATTTGAAATGATATGTATTTAATATAATCACAAAAGATGTACAAAAAATATTTTATTTTATCCAATGCCAATACAGTACAGTACAACAGTACATTAATTTATGAAAAAATCTGTAATTGCTGTTTGCAAAACATACCTTCCCAAAAAAAATTCTCCATTGCTCACATATTAACATAAAATGGCATCTGATGCACCAACATGCTGTGTAAAATATTTACATAAATTATTAATAGACTGCATTGCTGCACAAATTGTGATGGGCATTAACCTCCAGCTCTAAACAACCATTTAAGTCTTCTTCGTCACTTTCACTGTCAATTTATTTTTGCCTGGTGAGATTATTGATATGGTTGAAGAATTTAAATGTTGAATGGATGCCTCTATTTAAATAATGTGTTTACGAAAATGCTCATGGTGATTCAGTGCAATGTCATAATGAAACTAATTGGCTGGCTAAGCGATTTTGATGCTTTCCCATTGATTACATTCTCATTGGCTGTTCATTTATTGGTTACTTTCTCATTGACCAATCAAAGCAAGTCTTTCGACCTATAATCATTGTAATGAGGGGACAGTTTACCTAGGAATTGTTAATCTGAAATATACTATATGGCCATTTATCAATGGACAGTTCTCCAAAAGTGCTTGGGATCGTTTGTAGACGTCGTACAACCTATAAAAGAGTCAAGGGTTAGAATACACTTAGAGCAGCCACTGCAATCAATGTGAATAGATGACGTGAATGATTAAGCAACATCGAGTTTAAATAAGATAGTACAAGGAACATGTGATGTGGGGTGTTGGTGACTGGAAACGTGTGTTCTTTAATGACGAATCCACTTTTTGTGTACAGCATGGAGGTCAAGGACACGAGTATGGCTAAACAAAACCTTTCCTCAGGCTTTCTGTTAAATTTGCTACTTCGGTCATAGTGGGCTGTATGATTGCAGATGGTGTTGGTAAGCTGTACATACTGAAAGGATGTGTGAATTCGGAAGTTTACCAAGAAGTACTAGAAAATTTTCGGCTGAAATTTTTTGTGTGACGGTTTCATTTTTTTAACAAGATGGCATATCATTTCACACATTGAATAGCGCCGTGAAAAATGTTGGTGAAAAGCAAATTCATGCCCTTTCTTGGTCGGCCAGTTCCCTGGATATAAATCCAATCGAAAATTTATGGAAAGTTATGAAGAAACAATTATGAATTTAAGCTCCTTGTATCAAGACAGAACTTTTTACTTATTGCATCTACGAGGGTGGGCTGAAAAGTAATGCCTCCATGGCTGTAACTTTTTTATTTTTTAACCGATTTTCAAAATTCTTTTTGTATCTGATACTCACATTTCTCCTCTATGTAATGCACTATTCACTTTTCGACATAGTCCCCATCCCTTTCCACGCATTGTACCAACTAGTCCACGCGTTGGTGTAATGCGTGGAAAGAATGGGGACTATGTCGAAAAGTGAATAGTGCATTACATAGAGGAGAAATGTGAGTATCAGATACAAAAAGAATTTTGAAAATCGGTTAAAAAATAAAAAAGCTACAGCCATGGGAGGCATTACTTTTCAGCCCACCCTCGTATAAAAAAGTTTGGGCATATATGATGGTGGAGCAATGTATTGCACTCGTCAACAGTATGCCTTGCCTGCCAGGTTAAAAGCTGTCATCAGAGCAAAAGGAGAAGCTACTCAATATTAAGGACTGTGATAACCAGGAAAAAATTAATTTTTTTTTGTTATTAAAAAGCTCATTTTTTTGATCATTTCAATTTTCTGCTGACGTATTCTAATATTTTGAGCTGGCAGGTGACCGTATTCTAAATTTGTTATTTCAGATGCACTACTTTATGTACATGGAATTTGGTTAGAATACCTTACTGTACAACCAAAATCTGGCATTTAACTATTATTTAGATAAATAAAAGAAAAATGTTTGATTTCCCTTATGAAGGCCCAAAAAAAAAAAATTAACCAAATTACTCAAGTGAACTGATTTTCTCCTTATTCTGAGTCAAAGTTGTATGATCCTTGTATTTACCTCGGTGCATGCATTTAAGTAGTTCTGTTGTATTTCCAGGATCTATAATGGGGCATAGGAAGAAAACTGACAATGTTGATATTATGAATGCCAAAGATTTAAAAGATGAAAAATCACTAAGTGATTGGACTGCTGAAGAAGTGGCTCAGTTCTTGAAAGATAAAGATCAGGATGAAATCGCAAGTATATTTTTACGTAAGCATTTCAATTATATTTTACTGCTTCATTTACTTTTAATTCTTCTGTCTTTCTACAACAGGGCCGTCCAAGATTTCTGTCCGCGTGCAGTGCCCGTGCACGCGGGTAATCTTCCTTCCTCCCCTATTGCACATTACGTTGATCAGTTCCTTAAAGTCGACGCGTGCAGCAGCTTTTAGTAAAGTTAGCTTCTCTGCATAGCGCAAATACACTCCCTATTCTTTAACATGGAGTACAAATATAGAATTGCGATTGTAAATGTAATTATTATTGAAATGAGAAAGCAAGCAAAAAGGACCTAGAAATTATTGTGCTCTTTCTACTGATACCAATTAATTTAATGGGCATAAAATAGTTTTTTTTTTAAAATGGTTTCCTTTGGTACCAAAAAACACAGGGAACCAATTTAAAGGAAAACTATTTAACGCACATTCTTTTAGTTGGTACCATTAGAAAGAGCAGAATAATTTCTAGGTCCTTTTTGCTTGTTTTATCATTTCAATAATAATTACATTTACAATCGCAATGCGAGAGCTGCAATCCAAACAGGGTCTTGTAATTTAGATTCAGGATGTCCTTTCTGCTCCAAAAATTCTGAAATTACGCCCCTTAAGTTAAGGAATCTCTTCAAAACATTCCCCCGACTCAGCCACCTCACTTCGCAATGATACGGAATATCGGTGTAATGCCAAAAATTCTTTGAATTGACGATGGTTCAGCCCATGAGCTCGGACGTAATTTACAATTCTCACAACAGTATCCACAACATCATCGAATTTCGCAATTTTGGCACAAAGCGCTTCTTGGTGGATCATGCAATGAATTGAAGGTAATGCTCGATTACCGATCTTCTCTCTCAGTAGTCCAACAAATCCCTTTCATTCACCGCACATTGCTGGAGCACCATCAGTTGTCACGGATACCAGTTTCTCCAACATCAAACCTAAACCGTCGAGTGCCTCCTCCACTGTCTGCAAAATGTCTTCACCTTTCGTTGTACCTTTCATAGGCATAAGATCTAAAAATTCTTCCGTTACGTTTAAGTCGTTGTCAACACCACGCAGATACAAGACCAACTGTGCAGTATCAGGTATGTCAGTGGATTCATCGATTGCGATTGAAAATGCTACGAAAGTTTTCGCTTTTTCCTTCAACTGTAAGAACACATCATCAGCCATGTCAGAAATCCTTCGCAAAATTGTGTTGCGGGATAATGAAAGTCTTTGGTATGCCGGAACATCCGAAGGGCTCAACAGTCCGGCGACATCTATCAAACAGGTCTTAATGAATTCTTCATCAGAGAACGATTTCCCAGATCGTGCAATGTTAAATGCCACTTTATAACTGGCTCGAAAACACAGTTCTGGCTCATTTCCCTGTCGCAAATAAACAACGATTTCCATATTAGAAAAATTAAAAAAAAATTAGTATTAAAAAAAATTAGTATTAAAAAAATTAGTTAAACATGCATCACTTTAATACGGATGGGGATGAATAACAGCCTACCTCGTTACCACATTCACCACAGTGCTGTGCTAACTTTAATTCATTCAGTTTGGACTGTCGACCTTCGCCTTCCAAGTTTTCAAATTCTCCTTTATGGAAAACGTTGTAATGCCGCTCAATGGCGTATTTTCTTTTTCCTGATAGGACACGATTGCATATTAAGCATTTAGAATCCGATCCGTGAACAATGAAAAAAACAGATTCTCCCACTCCGGTTTAAATACTGGTTCAGTGAGTTTTTGCTTTTTCGAAATGTGCGCCATGTTATTATTATTATTATTATTATTATTATTATTATTATTATTAAGATAAGCATTCCGAAGGAATATGATAGGATAAAAGGGCTAAGAACCCCGGGAGGGAACTATCGTTAATCAAGCATTCAAAATCCATATTCGTCAAAAAGTTAATTTTGGTTTAAGTAGTAATACTCTTTGATTCGTCTTCTAAAATGACAGCAAGTAACCTGACATTTAGATGATACGCATTCGATCGTGGTACTTCGCAGGTCCAAAGGGAGGGTATTCCATATTTCTATAGCATTATATGGGAAATGTCTCGAGAGAAATGGAGATACCATCTGTGGATTCACTATCTTATACTTTCTCGTACTACGATATTTATCATCTTTAAGCAGCCAATTCTGTATAAATGATGCCGGGTGTCGCCAGTTACGAAGAGCTCCCGATATTTCATTAAGAATTCCGGTACTTCGAATGGTCTCAAAGGTCGGAAGGTTTTGCTCTTTACATACTCTAGTAATCGATTCCCTTTTCGTAACCCTGAACGCTGTTCTCAATAGGGCGTTGTAGGCGACTTTCATTCTTTGAAGGTTCTGCCCTAAGGCACTAGCCCATACTACTACAGTGTAATTCATATAAGGTAGGATTTTAGAATCAATCACCACTTTAAGCTCTTTGAATGAAAGTATAGATCTTAATCTTTTCAGAAGATAATTTCTACTTTTCAGTCCTGAAATGATTTTTTCACATTGGCTGTTTAACTGAAGTGAAGTATCGAAAGTGAAGCCAAGAAAAGTTAGCGATTCTCTCTTTACTGCCTTCCGTGTTATGGTTATACTTTTTGTTTTCTTCATGTTCAATTTCATTCCACGGGCGGTATACCATTCTTCCATACTTAAGAGATCCTGTTGGACTTTTTTCTTAATTAGCTCTTCTTCATTTGCATAATAGGATGTATATAATATGTTATCATCCACGTAACTAGTTATTTGGAGATTAAATCTAAGGTGGTACAATGATGACGTGGCGACAGCAAATAATAAAGGGCCTAGGCCTGATCCTTGAATCACCCCGCGGAGCGAATCTTGATACGTTGGCGGTTCTCCGTCGATGACGTTCTTCCTTGATGTGAAGTAATCCTTGCGAGAGACGAAAAACAAACAAGTATTAGTAGCAAAAGAAATAATGCCTCATTTAATGGAATCGTCCCCTGAAGTCAGGCAACACTGCGTATGCAAACTATACCCGCTCCCCTCCTGAGTTTTGGACTCTCTCTTCGGCTTTGCCCGTGTGCTTTGCCTGCGAGCATTTTATGTTGCACGCGGACGACGTGCACGATTTGGACGGCCCTGTTCTACAAGTTTAGAGGAAGAATGGTACAGAATTTATAGACATGATTGTTAATACATTAGTTTTTTGTTTTTTTTTAAGTTTTTTTTTATTTTTTATTTTTTATTTTTTTTATTTTTGCTAGGTGAGAAAATTTCTGGTGACATAATTCTTAAGCTTACAGAAGAACATCTACAAAACATGGGGATTCAGTATGTCTTTTAATACTGCATGTTATCATAAAACCTTATTTCAGTTAATCCTAAAGCAAAGCATTCTAATTTTAGAAATTAATTTAAATCCACTGTCCCTGGATTATTTCCTTATTAATATTGGTTTTTACCATTCAGCATATTTTCAGCTATTTGTTATGTGTAGTAGCTTTTGGAAATATGTGTAAAAAGCACCACATTTCACAAGTGTGCCAGGTTGTTTTCCAAAGTGTTTTTTGAGCATTTTCTTTATTTTTATTTTAACTTTTTTAAGCATGCAACTTAATTCTGTCGAATTTTGTCCGATATTAATTTTATCCATTTTTCGGAAACTGTGCTACCTATTGTCTGTTTGAAATAACATCTGTCAGCTACCACCATGATCTTTAAGCCAACATTTTGATTCCACAGTGGAAGAACAATTCATTTTTTTTGACTCTGTGAATTTGGTGATCCAATTAAGCATCACAGTCAGATCTCGGACATTCACAGAGTTAAGTTCCAGAAGCCATCGTGAATGAGGAGGATTCGCAAATGTTTGGTATAGTCACTAAAAAAGGCAATACAATGGTCGCCGCTTAATATGGAGACCCATACTTAAATGGCCACATTAACCAGTGGCCATTTTAAACGAGGTTACCAAAAGTACTTATTTTTTTATCCACCAAGTTGAGCATGTGTTTGTACTTACATATAGACAAGTTTGTTTGCTTAAATAATCATTTATACACGTACAGTATCTTGTCAAAATAGTTTATTTAAAATATTGTCTAAATTAGACAATCTAATGTTTGTTTGACAACATTGCCTTCTTAAAAAATCATGAACTTTTAAATAGCCATCCATTTTATCATAGCCACTCATTTGAAGAGCTGTTTGAATAGTGCGCAGGCTTGCTCGAACTTCTGCATTCGACGGTTTAATTAATTCCTCATTAATATTTTGGTTGAGTGAAGGGAGTCGAACCTTTGCTTGGGGAACTGAAGACCAGGTTATCAACACTAAAAACTACAGAAAAATATCAAAGATTTGACTGATGGGTCTTGCAGGAAATGCCATATCGCAAAGGAAACCTTCCAACACGTCGTATCCAGTTGCAAAATACTCACGCAGACAGATTATTTACACAGACATAATCAGGTTGCCAACATCATACATCAACATTTAGCTAAGATACACAAGCTTAGGGACATCCAAAGTCCATACTATAAACATATCCCAGACACTGTCTTAGAGAACACCACACATAAACTATATTTTGACAGAGCTATAATCACTTATAAAACAATCCCTCCTAACAGACCAGACATCACTAAATATACAGATCTTGCACACGAAATAAAACGCCTTTGGGGAGCTACCAGAGTAGATATTGCTCCTATCGCTCTTTCTGCCATTGGGGTTATTCCACACTCCTTAAACAAAAGCCTATCAACACTGAATTAAAATTCACACTTAAACAAACTTAACAGAAAGCCACAATCACATAGTAAGAAAATTTCTATATCCAAACATCAATACTCCCATGAGTGCATAATTTTTTTTCCCTTCCTTGTAACAAGAGTCCCTTGGGCTTGGCCCTCTCTTGGGTCTGCCTCTGGGATTTGGCTTGTGGACTTGATCCGAGTTTGGTTTCCCCAAACAGTAATAATAATAATATAGAAAAACAATAGAATAATTAATAATGATAATGATATAAAAAATATAAACATAAAATATATAAATACACGAAAAGAATGAACACCCAAAAGGAGTGATGTCACATTGCTAATTTTACAAAGACAACAGGAGTTATCATAAATAGGATTATTAGCATAGGATCAAATTTTCAAGATTGTGGAGGTACCAGATGTTCTTGTCTTAGGTGTATAAAGGAGCTTCCAGAGCATTATAAAATCAAATATAAGTGTTTGTTTAGGTTGTCCAATACTTCTAAATTGTGTGGAACATGTCTGGAAGTTATCATCTACCATTTGATTTAGCTGAAGTTTGAGTGGAGTTTCATAGTGAACTTTTAATGGCACAGGGTTGGTTGGAAAGTGTCTGCAGTATATGGCTGTTGAAGACTGTGGGAATAGGATGGATGGTTCAGGACAGCGCAGACCGTGAACGAACATGCAGAACTGCCCATTTGAAGGGCTGCTCTTGCAGACCAAAGTGTCACACCTACTCAAATCAGAGCCACAACACCAAATCTAAGAGGTTATACAGGACTGCACTTGCGGGTTCCTTTGGCAAGACTGTCACTTACACCACGACACAGTCAGATTCACCTCTAGCATGCCAAGAATGGAGGTCATCGAGTTCAGTGATGAAATTGCTTCTGCCTGGGCTTGAGTGACAGTTGTATAGTGTCCTTTGAAGATCAGGTGAGAGACATATTCTGTTGTGTGTATGGCCTGAACATGTTCCTGGAGTAATTACATGGGATGCTTTGTTCTACCTCTCGAACGTCGTCCAGCCTGTCCTGATCCCTTTTATGCATGATATGGGAGATGTGCTGTTCTAGCGAGACAGTGCCCTTCCATGTAGCTTGTGTAACTTTTTTTTTTTTGTGCTCTGATGCAGACTTTTATTCAGTCAAGCTTGTGTGGGACTGGATGTAACCACTTATACGAGCTGGATGTACAGAACGGTTTATTGTTATCGCACATCCTTTTAGGCTTAGTGTCCTTTGAAATTGTTTCCGTGGGACTGAATGCATCTGTCCCAGTGCATTTGCCAGACACTTTGTCATTCTTGAACACTTTCTTATTGAATGATGTCCACGGTGTAGAATTGCTTCAACTTTGTTTTCGGAAACGAGGCAAAATCGCAGAAGCTCTGTGCACACATTAATCTGTGTTGCTTCTGGTAGGCAGTCAAGAGTCAGGAAACAAACTTCGCGGCAATGTGGTGCATTTGAAGGTCTTTGGTGAGAATTGCTTGGCATTGCACGTAACCAATTCCTACCAATTCACATAGTTCATAAATGTTCGGTGACGATCCTCTTGAATCAGTTCTGTAATTTTCGCAACATTCTTCGGCGTTGTACTATTTCGTGGCTGTCCCGAACGCTCGCAGTCTTCCATTGACCGCCCTTGAACTGAGAATGCTACTCAAAGCACTGAATGCATCCCATAGCAACATTACCATATGCCTGATGAAGCATTTCCAGAGTTTCCGTGGCGGATTTACCCGATTTCACGTAAAATTTCATGCAAACATGCTGCCGGTGAATGAACGCTCTTGTCACCCCACCACTTGGCACAACCACTCGTACATCTAATGGCAAAAGTGCGTACTTTTCTTATTTCTCACATAATGACACTAGTCCGGGAACTTTTGGATACAACCTCTAACTCTTTCCCAGTTACCCTACACGTGGAACGAGCATGGAATGATATTCCTTAACAGGGTATTTTTCACCTGCATGATTGAATGCATGCCAGAGTTCAGGCTTGGATCGCAGCAAGGGGAAGGGAATTTGGGCATAAAGAAATGGATGCTCTGCATCTTCAATAAACAATGTTAAACAAGGTTGCACTTGTGATCATAGTGTTGTTTTATTCGCAGGACTCTGAACGTAAAAGCTCGGCAATGCAGCTTCAACCTTTCTGATTGTTCATTTATTATTTGCCATCAGCATATAATAATTTTTTGTAATAAAATAATTTCCATTATCACTTGAATAAAATACTGATTTTTATCTTTCTTTTTTTTTAATCAGTGCTTTGGGAGATAGAATCCGCATTTTGGATTTAATATGTGAATTAAAACAACATGAAAAAAATTCAACCAAAGAGATAGGCAAAGTAATGCACATTCTTTTTAATTGTTTTAATTTTATTATTAATTGTTTTTAATTTTATAAGTTCTTGACCATTTTTAATTGTCAATTTACAGATAATTCATGATCCTATACATGGCCCAGTGCGAATTCACCCTCTTTGTGTCAGTATCATTGATACACCTGAGTTTCAGCGACTGAGACATTTAAAACAGCTAGGATGTTCTTCATTTGTTTACCCTAGTGGAATTCATACACGTTTTGAACATTCAATTGGGTAAAACATTAAATTTATATTTGACCAACTTTCAGCAGATTTCTAAGTACTTAATTTAAGAATTTAAATCCAAGATACACCCAAAAAGAAAAAAAGAAATATCCACCACTTTTAATTTAGCAAGAAAGAATGGTTTCTCGGGCCCCCTCACCAGCTTGTTACTTAAGAATTTAAACATTCATTAAATTCTCATCAGACTGATAGAAGAAATGGAGTATGTCACCTTCATATTCTTAGGATCCAATAATCAATAGCGTCACTAACATATTTGTGAGCAACGTCTGAGATCGCCTACAGAACAATAGACAACAATCACTTCGTATTGATTCCAAGAGAAGAGATGACCACTAATTTATTCTTGGTTATGTATAAGCTCACATTCCCAGATATGGATCATACTATGTTATACAGGGTGTCCCATTTAACCTGACAAATCAAAATAACTCGAAAAATATGCATCATACAAAATATATGTGTTTAATATTTTTAAAAAAGCTGTCCAGTGATATCAAACTTGACCCCCCCCCCCAACTCCACTCTCTGTGGGTAGGGTGGGGGACAACTTTGAAATTTCAAATGGGAACACCCATTTTTTATTGCAGATTCGGATTCTACGCTAAAAAATATATAAGTTTTGTCTTGAACTTTTACCTATCAAGTGCTACATTTCAGCTCCCTCGGGGTGCTTCTTTTAGTTGAGTCACCATTCAATTAAATTAAATGCGGAAAATGATGACCTCGAACTTCAATGCACTTTTGATTCAGGCTTCAAATACCTGTACACTTTCTCAAAAGCATATCTGGTGTAATTGTGAGGCACGCATCCCTTATTCGTTGCATCATGTTTTCACAAGTTGTAGGTGTTTCTTTATAAATAGCATTTTTTAGATAACCCCACAAGAAAAAATCTGGGGAGGTAAGCTCTGGCGATCTGTCTGGACCATGCACTGGTCCTCCTCTACAGATCTAGCAATTATTGTAATTCCGATCTAATACCTCAAGTTCTACTATGGAATAATGTGCTGGACAACCATCATGTTGAAACCTCATGTTCTGTCTCCTGTATAATGTGATCCCACTTTCAGAGACCAAAAAAACAGTAAAAAAATTAACCCTCTTGTATAATGCGATCCCCGTTTTTTGGCTCATTGCTAACTTACGAAAAATAATATGCAAGAATATATAGAAAAATCTATTTTTTACGATTTTAAAATGCAAACCTGGATCTTTACAATTAAAAACCTTCAAAATCTGATTTATTATCACATGATTCTTAAAAAAGTTTCTTAATACAGTACAGATGATGGTTTACTAAAAAATAATAAAAGGTTATTTAATTTTGAAGAAGACAAAAACGATACAGTTACAGTAATTTACATATGCAGGGTGCGGCAGGTATCTGAGAACAAAACATCGTCCGCGGTAAAAGGAGCAGACACTTAAGATACCACAGAGTCTTTAATACAATTTACATTTTTGTACAAAGGACTACAAAATATTCAATAAAACCACTGTCCGCCACAATGACAGCCTCCACTTGCTGTTGAACCGCTGGCAGGCAGCAATGAGGTGAGTCTTCTGGATTTCTGCCATTGCTGGGGGGGGGCACATGTACCACGTGCTACAGCAGTAATCCAGGGCTTCACAACTCTTGCCAACACATCGGTGTAAGCAGCTCCCTCCCGAGTGCCCTTATGGACTTCCCAGGGTCCTGATCGATTGCAGCTTGGACAGAACAGATGAATTCCGGCGTCCTGATACGGTCCGAGTGCCGACAATGTCGTTTCCTCTGTGAAACGGTTGGCACATCACCACTGGCAGCATCCAGTTCTCCCCTAACTTTAAACACGAACAAACGGGTGACTTTCAGGAATGCAGCAATCTCGGAGTCGGAGTGTCCTGCATTCAAGGAGACAATGACAGCAAGTCACTTCATTTGCTGGGTTATCTTTAGATCCACCATGTTTATCTGCCTCATTTCGGAATTGTTAAATAGTATGACGTATTGACTATTACGTCATACTCACGTGTTCTCAAATACCTGCCGCACCCTGTACTTTATGTTATGAGCGGTGATGAAAAAGTAAGGTTACAATACCTGCAGTGAAATGTGTACATTTATTTCATACAATCAATACAGCCAACTGATAGTACATGCATTAGGTTATTTTTTGAAATAGTCTCCATATCGGTTTAGGTACTTGTTGGTTCGTGGGATGAATTTGAATATTCCCTCCTGGTAAAAATCCTGTCCTTGCGTGTTCAGTCATGTTGCTGCGAAGTGTTTCACCTCTTTGTCTGAAGTGAATCGTCGGTCTTCTAGGTGCTCCTTCAAGTGAGGAAAGAGGTGAAAGTTTCATACAGCCCAGAAGACCATCACACTGTTGAAGCAGTTTCGCTGGGATATCATCAAACACCCTCCCTACAGCTCAGACCTCGCTCAAAGTGATTTTCGCCTCTATATTATATAATGTACTGCAATGCACAGTTTATTAAATATTGTATGCTAGTTTTTTTTGAAATTCATCAGATCGACCCCCCCCCCCCCCCCCGGTTAGCTTTGGATGACATAAAAGTGGATGATAAATTAAGAAATAATATGAATTAATGTATTGTATTTATTGTATAATGCACTCTGCTACACCAATATAGTCAAAATTATATGCTAACTTCGCTTGAAGTACGTTGGACCAAATTTACTTTGACTCCCCCTCCCTCTCTCCTCAGTCGATTGTTAACACTAATTTTCCCTCTTGTATAATGCGATCCCACAAATTTAGGTGCTTTTTCAGGTCAAAATTTTTCACATTATAGAAGAATACTTATGGTATGTATTTTTAGTGTAGAATTCGAATCGCAATAAAAAATAATGGGGATTCCCATTTGAAATTTCAAGTTGTCCCCTGTCTCACCTGCAGGGGGTGGGGTTGGAAGGTCTAGTTTGGTATCATTGGATAGCTTTTTTAAAAATATTTTTTTATTATTTTGTACGATGCTTATTTTCTGAGTTATTTTGATTTGTCAGATTAAATGGGACACCTTGAATAGGATATATAAAATGCTTTTTTAATGAACATTTTAAAGTGCATAGGCCTCCTGGATCAACAAAGACTAGAAGTATGCCTATACTGAAAATCTAAACAGAGCGACATCAGATGCTCCTGATCGAAGATATCATGGCCAATTCATGAAGGGTTAAGAAAAATGAAAGGATCTTGTTACAGGAAGAAATGGAAATTAGAAGACGACATCAAGAACACTGGAAAATCAATGATCTCAGTAGCGATGCCAATCATTCATGATTTCAGTAGATCTCTTTTAGTCTGCCTTTGATTTTTTTATTTGTCACTTTTCACCTTTTTCCATTTATTTTGTAATCCAAAAATAAATGGATATGTGTAGGTGGGATATAGTTATGGTAGATCAGTCAGTATCCAATGGTTTTGGTTGTTTATGCCAAGACTTCAATGTACTAGTATCAACTTTCTTGAATTTTCTTGGATATGGCTTATGTGTGAAGACCACCAATGAAATTTATCATCTTCAAGTGATTCTTGGCCACGTTTGAAATTACCATGCGTTTTATAAATTTGTTTCACCTTGAACATGGTCATCAAATTTAAATTTAAATGAGTTTAGTCTCCTATTTAATGGGGAAAAATCGTAAAATTAATAAAAACAAAAAAATTAATAATGTATAAAGTCACTAATCTTGAAAAACGATGAAGGAACTCGTGAGATGGACGAAAACTCAAAGGATGTAGTCTATTGCAGATGTTATTGATAGTAGAAATAAAACCAGTCTATTGAGGATGTAGATGAAGTCTTGTGAAGATAATGTTGATAGGGGAAAACGATAATCTTGAAGGAAGTGTCGGTTTTTAAATACAGCTAAAATTTTGAAGAGGGTGATTCAAATATTTGTGATAAAATTTATATAAAAAAACGTTTTCGAGAATATTTCTCATCTTCAGTTGGATTAAATATTTTTGAATGTTGAAAACAGTTGAAATAAGAATGTAACAATTGATATAAGGTGATGAATCTAAGTTGGTTGTAATTGTTGGTTATGATTGTTGGCTATTGTATAATAGGGTGATTGTTGTTTAAAAGTAGTGTCCATTTATTATTTATTTCTATTGATGGCTTGGCTAAATTTTTGTTATTTGTAATGATATTTATTGTTTCTTTAATTAATCTTTTTTTATAATTTTCTTCTTTTCCAATGATTTTTGTGTTATTCCAATCTGGTGTGTGGTTTTCTTTGATACAATGATTAACTAAATGGTTGTTTTTGTCTTTGTGGCGAAGTGCTCTTTTATGTTCTTTTAATCTTATTTCTAATTGTCGTTTAGTTTGACCTGTGTATTTTTATCTTATTTCCTTCTTTGTGTATTTTTATCACTCCATAAATTGAATTTGGTGATGTTGAATACACAAAGATACACAAAGAAGGAAATCCCATAAGAATCATAACATCCACCAAAAAATCACCAACTTACAAACTAGCAAAATTTCTAGATAATTATTTAAAAAAATTTTTTGATTTTAATTACACAATAAAAAACTCAACACTAGCCAAACAAACATTAGAAAAACTAAAATTAGAAAATAAAGACAAAATTTATACTATAGATATAACAGCTATGTATGATAACATCCCAATCATACCAACTCTCGACATCATAAAAAATCAATTAAAAACAAAATTACCTTACACGAAAGTACTAAAAATCATACAATCCATAAATCTATGCTTCACCAACAATCAATTAAAATTTAATGAAAAAATTTATTCACAAATTGAAGGCTTACCCATGGGTAGCCCATTATCACCAATCCTTTCCAACATCTATTTAAATAACATGGAGCACAATTTACTAAACAAATCACAACACAAACAACACATAAAAATATGGATGAGATATGTAGATGACATCCTAGTCATAACAAACAAACCAATAGAAATATTAATACACCTATTAGAAGAACGATATCCTTTAAAATTTACACACAACAACATGACCAACAACCGTATCACATTTTTAGATATAAACATTATAAAAAATGAAAATAATCTAGATTTTGAGATATATGAAAAACCAACAAAAGGTAACAACATACCACATTACTTATCACAACAACACACACACCAAAAAATTAACACTATTGAACAATATTTACAAAGAATAAAAAATCTTACATCCCCAAAATATATTCCTACAAATTTAAAAAAACTTAAACTGAACGAACCTAATAAAAAACAAATATCCAATAACTTTAATAGACAAAATTTTAATAGATGCGTTTACAAACAATACAACAAAAACTATACCAATTCAACAAGAACAACAAAAAAGATATTCAATACAATACAATAATAGAATTTTCCACAAACAGAAAAAAATATTAGAACAAATACCAAACATAGAAATCATACCAAAAATAACAAATAACATTACTAAAACATTAATAACCACCACCAACCTAAAATCAACACTCAATCAAAATAATAGCACAAATATCAATTTCAAAGAAATATGTCAAAATAATAAAGAAAAATGGAACACTAGAAATATAATTTATCAAATACCATGTAAAAATTGTGAACATAACTACACAGGTCAAACTAAACAACAGAAATAAGATTAAAAGAACATAAAAGAGCACTTCGCCACAAAGACAAAAACAACCATTTAGTAAATCATTGTATCAAAGAAAACCACACACCAGATTGGAATAACACAAAAATCATTGGAAAAGAAGAAAATTATAAAAAAAGATTAATTAAAGAAACAATAAATATCATTACAAATAACAAAAATTTAGCCAAGCCATCAATAGAAATAAATAATAAATGGACACTACTTTTAAACAACAATCACCCTATTATACAATAGCCAACAATCATAACCAACAATTACAACCAACTTAGATTCATCACCTTATATCAATTGTTACATTCTTATTTCAACTGTTTTCAACATTCAAAAATATTTAATCCAACTGAAGATGAGAAATATTCTCGAAAACGTTTTTTTATATAAATTTTATCACAAATATTTGAATCACCCTCTTCAAAATTTTAGCTGTATTTAAAAACCGACACTTCCTTCAAGATTATCGTTTTCCCCTATCAACATTATCTTCACAAGACTTCATCTACATCCTCAATAGACTGGTTTTATTTCTACTATCAATAACATCTGCAATAGACTACATCCTTTGAGTTTTCGTCCATCTCACGAGTTCCTTCATCGTTTTTCAAGATTAGTGACTTTATACATTATTAATTTTTTTGTTTTTATTAATTTTATGATTTTTCCCCATTAGATAGGAGACTAAACTCATTTAAATTTAAATTAATCATTTATACTCCTTAAATCAATGGTCATCAAATGCTTACTGAAATAAGTTTTGTTTTTTGGAACTGAAATAAGTTTTGTTTTTACTGACTTTAGCACAGAATTCGATGCTGTTCAAGTTTCTTGGTAATTTTCAGCAGCAAGACAGTGTTGCAACTCATCACAAATAAAGAATTGCTGTGCCATACCGTGTGAACCTTGCTAGTAATGCTTAGTGTTATAATGTTATTTATACTTAAACTCATGCTAAGTAACAGATGGCATTGTTAAGTTCTTGTGTTTTTGAGCTAGGCCCACAGACGATTGTAAGAAGCTGTATAGCTTTAGACAATAAACACTCTGTTTGTACTTACATCTGTATTTCCTCTTGATAACCATGAATTGCTGGAGTTGCAGGACTTAGCATACTGAATCTTAGAACAGTCATTAGAACTTATTTCATTTTCAATAAATCTAAAACACACATTATACCAAGATAAGCTATATTTGTTTGTTTTCATTTTTTCTGAAAAACTTTAAGAATATATAAAAGTTTTTACTATTCTTTTTATTTGTTTTCTTAGTGTGTATTATTTGGCTCAGAAGTTAATGCAGGAATTAAAAAAGAATCTTGAGGCTACTTCTGGAGAATATATTAGTGAAGAAGATACCCTTTGCGTTTCAATTGCTGGCCTGTGTCATGATCTGGGTATTGAAAAATAAACAGGGTGTATGAAAACATTTCATCCGATTTCAAAATGCTATAGCTCCACATCTGTTGATCGCAGGTTAACGATCTGCATTCTTTTGGAAAGAGGGGCTTGTCAAGTTTTACTGCTGCTAAAGATCTCCCGGGCACATCTGATAGGTGTAGTGAGTTCCTGTTGGTTTATGCTGAGAAGGCAATCCCACAACACAAACCTTTTACATCCTTTGCTTCGAAAAAAAGAGTCTATAACTACATGCAGTATGCTTTTCACCGAAGCATTACTGAAGCCCCAACAACTCAAAGCATTAGACATTGCCATCAAACATTCCAGGAACGGAATTGTTTTGTATGCACAATATCATTCAGGACAACCTCATGCTACAGATGAAAACATCGAATGTGTTCCTCATAGTTTTTCTCGCAGCCCAAATAAATCAATATGACATGCCAGTAGAGAGGTAGGGATGCCTAACGTGACCATTTGTCAGATCTCCAACGCCGTTTGAGGTTAAAACCCTATCGAATTCAATTGCTACAAGCTTTCCTACTAAACGATCGAGAGACACTAGGGCTCAATTTGTTGGAAAATTTTGCATAGCATTCACTGCTATACAAAATTGAACTTTCATTGCACTTCTATTATTTTGTATAGCAGTTCCATCCTACCTTCAAAAGTATTTGTTATATGTTACCATTAAGTTGAGTGTCTCCACAGGCCAAAGGCTATACATGTGCATGTTGTTTGCATTTGCTAAAAAACTTTTCTACAGCTTTATCTGTGGCGAAATCTTTGGGCTGTGGCCCATCCAGTGTGATGCTGAGTAGGTTATTTCTCTTTAACTTAGCCAAATGTGGATGATTGTCACTTCATGTGAAACCACTTGTCCACCACCGATTATGTTCAATGTATTTCCCCTGATTCCTGGCAACAGCCTGGGAGCATAATTTCCATGCTAGCGGATTTCTTTGCAGGATGGTGAAAGGAATTTTGCTCCATATCTCCTTGCACACTTTCCAAAGTCAAGCGATGGTTTTGGAGCGACACCTCCCGAGACCCCTTTTGAGAAGGCCAAAGCCACAAAAGTCCACGGGGGAGGCACCAGGTGACTTGACAGGGATAGCAGAGAAGGGTATTGCACGAATGCCGGCCTCTTCTTCCATTTGTGTTTTGAAATTCTCTGTTAAGCTTTCAGTGTGGCTGATGCCTTATCTTGATAAACACAAACTTTGTTGCTCTCCTCTCCATATAACACTGGGATCTGCTCTGGTAAAGAGTTTCAAAATGTTCTCCTGGTAGTAATTTGCATTCATCTTAGCATTTTCCTCCACCTGACAAATTTGCACCCGTTCTTTTGAGCAGTACCCCACCACCATCATGAAGCCTTTCGGAAAACTTTCATGACATTTGCACACCCAATCAGTCCGACCTTTCGCATCTGCTGAACGATAGGCAATTGCATGAGTCTTACCATAATCTGCGAGGTAAACCCACACTTCATCCAATATAACAACATACTGCTATTTAATAATTGAAATATGTAAACAGCCAAAAACTGTGGACATTAGTTAACAAGAAAGGAAGGAAAGAAACCACTATTCTACATAAATGATTTTTATAAAATAAAAACTCACATGTACAGGGTGTTGCAATATTTTACAGAGCAGTAGTGCTGGGTAGTATATCTGGACCTAACTCCATGTGATCTCTTTTTGTGGGGATGTGTTCGGAACAACGTCTACCGCGGTGGTCTTCCAGTTGATGTCGCCGACCTGCAGAACAACATCCGCCAAGCGATGGCGACGATCATGCCAGAAATGTTGGGGGGGAATGAGAGAAAACTTTGTGAAGAGGTAGCTCTCTGTGCTGAGCAAGGTGGGAGTTTCTTTGAACTTTTATTGTAATAAACTTGACAAAGGTGTGACGTGCTATTTTCAGTATTCTCCCCCACTCCCTCCAGTTTAACAAAATAAAATTTCCCAATTATCATTTTATGTCGAGCTGGTGGCTGTAGTCGAGCAGATAGACTACCCAGCAGTACTTCCCTATATATATTTGCAACACCGTGTATATTTCGGAGCTCTCTGTCTCCTTCTTGAGTGAGAATCAGCAAGTAAGAAACAACAACTGAAGAAGGAGACAGAGAGCTCCGAAATGTACATACAGGGTGGGCCAAAAAAAAACTCGCCACTGAAAATTCTAAGTCCAATGGAATCTAACGTTTAATGAAATTTCCATTTAACGTTAACGCCTGCCTTAATTAATGGTAGCGTTCTTCCTTCTAGAATCGCTCACCCCTTTGCGGACTGTTTCCATTGGACTTAGAAATTTTCAGTGGCGAGTTTTTTTTGACCCATCCTGTATGAGGGTTTCATTTTTAAAAATCATTTATGTGGATAGTGGTTTCTTGCCTTTCTTTCTTGTTAAACCACCATTTCTCGCCCTCAAAGTAGCTTTTGTAGAGTTTGCGTTCACGGATGTGACGTTCATTAAGAGCATGTACTCTGGCTTTATAGAACTTGCGCAGGTCTAAGTTGCGTTTAATTATGTGTTTTACCGTTGATGCAGATGTTCTTGTCTTCTGAGCCATGGCCTCCTGTTGTACCATCTTCCTGATTTTTTTGACTATGTGAGGTGAACAACTGATTTGGGCCCTCTTCCAAGGTAGCTTTTCATGGGTGAACTTGTCGGGAACACCCAAATTATGTATGTCAGCCAGAATGGAGTTAACAGCAGCCTTCGATAACGAAATTCCTTCCATCTTGCCCTGTTGCATGGTGTGTACGGCACTAGATCCTGCCTTGGAAAGCGCTTGTACGTACCCTCTCCAAAAATCATTAATTTTTGTAGTCAGAGGTGAATTTTATGTGCTTGTTTTTTGAACAAATATTTATGGATTGCCCACTGATACATCAACTGATTTACATAGGGTTGGGCACAATCTATTGCCAGGGAGGGGTGTTCAAAATCAGCTAAGTTAAGGAGAAATGACCCTCTGTATTCAAAGAGCTCCTGTCCATCACAGAAAAACAATAACAAGGGATACTAGCATCACTTTGTAAACATTAGCAATGTTTGGGAACTGGGAGCTGTATGACAAAATTATTCTAATAAAGAAATACAAATTCGGAAACAAATACTTTATTTGCCTAACGTGTTTCGATTCACATCATCTTCAGAGGCTATCCTGTTACAATCTGAAGCTGGTTAAATGTGTTTTTTTTATAATCAATAAAGTGGCGGACCTAATGGAGCACTCCTCCAAAAGTACCGACCTATGGGGTAGCTCTTCCGCCCCTCTGTTCATCTTCCATCTTGATCAAGTATTCAATAATGCCGTCTCTTTCGAGCGATGTTTGGCCGTTAAGAAGCAGGATGTCTCCTCATTGATGGTGCCTCCTAATTTCTGTTTCTTCTCTAAATAAAATTTTCTCCCTCTCACGTCCCTTCCATAGGATCTCCATACATTTCTCCATGTCCAGCATGCGATGCCCAGTCATTATGAGGCGGTCCGCATAGGCCGACCTCCCGCCTCCATTAATCCAAGCTCTACGATGTTCCCGGAGTCTCTCCCTGAATGACCTGGCCGTCGATCCCACCTTAGACTGCCTCACAATCCGGGCATTTCATAAAGGTTGGGCATCGCATGCTGGAACAGAGGGGCGGAAGATCCTCCCCAATAGGTCGGTGCTTTTGGAGAAGCCGTCCATTAGGTCCGCCACTCTACTGATTATAAAAGGAATACATTTAATCAGCTTCAAATTGTAACAGGATGGCCTCCGAAGATGATGTGAATCGAAATGCATTAGGCAGATAAAGTCCTTGTTTCCGTATCACTTTCCAAATTTGTATTTCTTTATTTCCATGTGATACTAGAATGGATATCCTAAATAAAAATTATTCTATTAATTAGATCGCTGTGGGACATGCATTTCGAGGACTGGTGCCAAAAGCCTTATTGGCTTCCTTGACCCGCTCATCATTTGTAACAATATTACAGGGTGATTCAGAAGTGCGTACTCAATTTGAAAGTGCTAAATTACGGAGCTGTTGATGGCAACTGAACAGTCTGCTTATCATTTGGTAAATTTCGTTGAGGTAGCTGGTAGAGGTCTTCCCAGTCTTGTACTTCTTGATAACCCAGCAACAAATGCGACCTCGTTTCCCTGACCTGACTGTTTGTGAATATTTTTAGTGGGATTTTGTTTTGGATCGTGTTTATGTGCCTCTCCCACCAGCAAATTTAGATTAGCTCAGAACTTAAATCACAGCTGCCATAAATGAAGTGGCACCAGACATTCTTCAATAAACATGGGAGGAATTTGAATATTGAATGGAGATGTACCATGCAGCCAGCAGGGGTCAAATGAACACTTATAAGCTGCCATGTCAAAACTTGACTCACGTCTGAATGTTGATTATTTTTTTATTTTTTAATATAGAATTTTAAATCGGATGAAGACTTTGATACATCCAGTGTCGTTCTATTTACAATCCAAAAACTACTTAAGAGGAATTTTTGAATTAATTAATTTATCTGAGAATTTAAAATAGGTCATGGACCTTTCTCTCACTTGTGGGAACACTTCATGGAATTGGCTAGACCAAAAAGAAACTGGAAGGTGAGGAAACTACAATATAATCAAATCTCTTTAAAACTGCCACATGCCAATTATATCTGTGCATTTTATTTTTCCAATGAAGAATTTTCCATTCATTCAATGTCTAGTTCTGTTGCATGTATGTCTGTTTAGGTGTATCAACAGAAGACAGGGTTAACTATTTAATGTATGATTGATATAAGGTATGTTCAGATGAAACCCGTTTGTCATGTGCCTCGCAATACATGGTTGGTTAATTGTTGAATGCAGATGTTAAGAGTGAAAATGAACATGTTGTTGCTAATTAGCACAAATAACATTTTCAATTGGTACATTGGGGCAGTCATTTGAAGATGGATAGTGTAGTGTACTTCCAACCCATCCAATCTCCGTAAGGATATAAAACACAAGTGACTCAGCCTGCTGTCTTCAGGAGTGATCATACTCCACGACAATGCACACCTACATGTCGCAAAAGTTGTTGTGGATGCAGTAGCCAAGAAGAAATAGGAGGTTCTCGAACGTCCTCCTTACAGCCCGGATATGTGCCCTTGTGACTCTCATCTCTTCGAGCCATTAAAGATATTCCTCAAGGGACAATGTTTTGAACACCAATGAAGAAGTTAAGGAACTGGCCGAAAGATGATGTTTAAGAGGACCGAACAAATGGAAGTTGTGAGGAGTAAAGTCAGGGCTTTACAATTAGTAGTATGCCTTTGTAATCCCAGAAGACTTTGAACATCCTCTTACTGCCAACAAGACAACTGACAAGGAGATGCCACGTACTCTGACTCACCGATTTCGATAAAAAATATTCTACGAGTAGCTTTCACCAAATTAAAGACCTGTGCAAAGCCATTCGACGCACTTCTCAAAATTTTCCGAGAAAAGAATTCATAAAGTTTTTTTTATAATTGCCTACACTTTATAAATGCTCGAATTGTAGCATAAACTTCATTGTCTTCAGGTGGACTAACGGTAAAACGCTTGACTTCTATTTTATAGATACGGGTTCAAATCCTGTCTTCGATATTTTTTTTTTCTCTTCATAAATTTTTTTTAATTCATGTATGGATATGTGTAAGTCATTTACTAAATATATTTCCGATTTTCATATTTGCTACCATCATTTTTTTTTATAAAATGCATACACGAATTCTTATAAATAATGATCCGCAGTAATAAATGTGCATTTAAAAGAAAAAGTTTACTTATCCACTTTTCATTATTTTTATAAATTTTGCAACTTTTGAGATAACATTTAACTCGCACAAAGATTAAATAATTATTGCACCATGTACTTACTAAATATAATGTATCTTTTTTGGTATCTATAGTTTAGCAATTACCCTTCATTAACGTTTTTAAATAGCATATTAGCTACCAAATTACGATTTCTTATTTCTAGGAGGAGAAGTTAACTACAGTATTATATAAACCTCTCTGTCTTTACCTACACGTGAATTGTAATTTCTTTTATGTTTTTTTAAAAAAGGAAATAAATATAACTTGTAACAACCTTTCAATTTATGCAAAAAAAAAAAAAACCCAAAAAAAAACAACATAGCAAATCGGAAATATTAGATTATCTTTAATTATAAAATTCTTATATGCATTTTATAAAAAAAATGATGGTAGCAAATTGGAAATCAGAAATATATTTAGTGAATGAATTACACATTCCCATACAAGTTAAAAAAAAAAATACGAAGAGGAAAAAGATTATCGAAGACTGGATTTGAAGCCGTACCTGCAAAATAGAACTCAAGCGTTTTACCACTAGATCACCTGCACAAGACAAAAATCTATGTTATAATTCAAGCATTTATAAAGTGTAGGCAATATTAACAAACTTTATGAATTTTTTTCTTGGAAAATTTTGAGAAGTGCGTCGAATGGCTTTGCATGGGTCTTTAGTTTGGTGAAAGCTACTTGTAGAATATTTTATATCAAAATCGGTGAGTCAGAGTACATGGAGTCTCCTTGTGAGATGCTGAGAAAGTTCAAATGGAAAGTCCTCGAGCATCCTCTGTATAGCCCTGACCTTGCTCCAACCAACTTACCGTACATTAGTTTGGCCTTTGTAACGTAATCTTTCAGGTGAACACTTTCCCTATGATGAAGCTGTTTGGTCCTCTTAATAGAAGTGACAATGAAGCTGTACAAAGGGAATTCACTGCCTGTTCAGGCAACAGCCCAAAGAATTAATGGTTTTGGGGGCTTGTGAAACGATAAGACAAGTGTTTCAATATATAGAGAAATAAAAGCAGTACTCTTCGAATATGTTTCATTTCTATATCCATTTGTAACTTACTTACAGACTTCCCCTTGTATGTAAAATTAAATTGGAAAGGTTATCTTTATTTCACATATCGAAGAGTTTCCTGACTTTGGTACATGATGAAGAGTGACTTTACATTGCATAACAGAAAGTAGAAGACTCATTGTGCATATACTGACTAGTTTCGCCTTTTATTCCTGGCTTTGTCAAAGTGACAAGATGAAGATTACTAAAGTAAAATAAAAATGCAAAGAACTAAGATTACATCGCAGATTTGGAAAAATACACAGAGCACGATTGGATAATTTTTAAACATAAAGAACAGTCATTGGAAGGAGTAGTGATAGGCTAATCATACATATGGAGTTTAGAATATGGTAAACATCAAATTTGGGCGTTGCCTTGTGTTGAGCATTTGATCAGTGGCCTTCTAGATATCGATGTTTTCTGAGACTGCTATTTTTGAGGAGATTTTGTAGAAATTTGCAGGATCTTCACTGAATCTTCTGTTGTCGTCAGGAGCTGCTTCTACAGGGTGTCCCACTCGGGACTGACCCTTTAAATTTTCATATAACTCTGGAACATGTTAAGGTAAACTGTAGGAACCTGAAATAACTTTATTTAATGGAAAACAGTCCACATTTCAAAAGATGTTGAAAATGTCCTCCCACAATGTCTGCACACAAGGCAACGCGATGCTCCATATTTGCAAA
Source organism: Rhysida immarginata (assembly GCA_023313115.1). Taxonomy (NCBI): domain Eukaryota; kingdom Metazoa; phylum Arthropoda; class Chilopoda; order Scolopendromorpha; family Scolopendridae; genus Rhysida; species Rhysida immarginata. The sequence continues at coordinate 1,470,959 of JAHWFO010028926.1, read as the reverse complement.
TGTCCTCTGCAACATGTCATTGTCAATGGCAGCAGTTTCACGCTTGATGTTTTCTTTGAGATCTTCAATGGTTCTGGGTTTGCTTGCATGAACCTTGCACTTTAAATATCCCCATAAAAAGAAATCTGATGGAGTTAAATTGGGCAAACGAGGTGGCCATAAACCTTTCGAGATCACCCTGTCTCTAAAAGATGATTAGATTTTGTCCATATAGGCACGAGAGGTGTGGCATGTTGCCCGGTCCTGTTGGAAGTAACCTTCTTGAAGTTCATAGTCATCCAGTTGGTTCACAAATTCATCATATATGGACAAGTATCAGTTGGTGTTCATAGTTAAAGAAAATTGAACCGATGATCCAAGAACAAGAAATTGCACACCACACTCTGATCTTCTGGTCACGTAAGGGAGATTCGTGTAAACTATGGGGATTTTCCGAGGGCCATATACAGGCATTTTGTGAGTTTATGTATCCAGAGAGATGAAACCACGCTTTGTCCGTAAACCAAGTGGTGTCCAGCAGTGTTGTATTTAGTGAAAAAAATGAAGTAACCATTGGCAGTATGTGAAGCGTTTCTGAAGATCAGGCGTTTTCAACTCGTGAACTGATGTGATGAGGTATGGCTTGATTTTCCCTTTCTTGGTGGCTCATTGACAGGTCGACTTTGAATACTCACTTTCTTGAGCTAACCGATGTAATGATTTGGTTGGGGAATTTTTCAAATGGTCCTTAACATCTTGCAGAGTCTCATTCAACATCGTCCTCCAGAATGCGGATCCACCAGGCTTCCTTTCGCCTCCAACATTTTGGACAGGTTTTTGATAGTGTTCTTGCTAGGTGGAGTTCTCCCTCCAAATTTCTTCCGATATTCTCTCTGACAATGTGTAACTGACCCAGTGATCCAGTAGGTTTTCATAATGAAGAATCTCAATGATACGGTATACTGCATACTTGCTTTCGCCACTTTGCAGGGATGGAATCTCGGATATAGGCAATCGTCTGCGCTTCTGCGCTGTGCTGGTGCCATCTGGAGCTGGAACGCAGTATTGAAGCAGTGAGGAATATTTTGAGCATTGGTGCATGATGGTACATGCAAATGTTGCAGTGTAATTGGTATTTTTAAAGGGTCAGCTCCGAGTGGGAAACCCTGTAGTACAAGTCCTGGGAAGTTTGATCGCTTGTCCTTTTTTGAATACGATATGTGCTCCTTAAACCTTGGGTGAAATAGCATGATGTCATTGTCACGTCAAAGGAATCCCTTATTTTACAGTCAAGGAGATATATTGTGGG
>JAHWFO010028926.1:1410660-1469271 GCA_023313115.1 Rhysida immarginata | reverse complement strand
TGGAATAATATTTTAGGCCTCCAGAAGAAAGGAATTTGGCTAAAGGGTACCTCTATTTCTGTGTGATAAAAAATGGCATCTATCATATGCTTGGAATTTGGTGACTTTATAATTGTTTCATATACTTACGAATAACTCTGTTTTCATTATTTTAGTTCAGGAACTGATTTCTTTGAATGTTTTTGCTATATGTTTTTAGCATAATTTTTGTAGAAAAGTGCTTATGTGATTGGTTTGTCCAGACATCCATCTGTCTGTAGACATAATTCAAACAATGCATTGCTTTGAAATGTGGAGAGTGGGCTTAGTAAATTATTGAAAGAGACAAATCATTCTTATATTGGGGAAAATGCATGCTGGGTACTTCATTTTGACTGCGTGCATGCTCTATACGTTGTTTGGATGGTGCGGGTGCAAATGCATGTGATAGAAGATTATAGGAAGGGGAGATCATTGGTGCTGATTGCCTAAAAGGATTTCTTTTATAGTAGGGAGGTCATTATTATTTCTGTATTCGCCAATCAATAAACATGGGACAGAGCACGAACAAGTTCGAAGGTAAGATAACCCGAATAGGTACAATAGCACATGCTCTAATGGTACCATTATGATACCCCTCCTTAAAATATTCAATGCAGCGTTGTATCAATGTCAAACAATTCGTAACGACATATCAAAAATGAATATAACAAGTAATTAATGATACTCTGAATCTGTTTAGTAGTATGTATTTAAGGTACATATGGTACCTTTGGAAACTTTCATTGCTAAGACATGGCTTGTAATATATCAAACAACTCATAACGACGTGTCATGAATGAATAATAATAATAATAATAATAATAATAATAATAATAATAATAAATAATAATTAATAATAATAATGTGAAATTTATGACTGTCGAAATTGGTTTAATAATAGGTAATTGGGAGGTGTTCTAATGGTACCATTGTTGTATCATTGGGACTTTTAATTTCTAAGATATGGCATTAGTATATCTAATATTCTTCAAACCGCAGGTTCTTTTTTGTGGTTCCAAGCAAGAAGTCCACTTTTAAGTCCAGGCGCTTCCCGTACAGTGCAATTGCCCTTTGGAACGATCTCCCAAACGAGCTAAGATAGAATAGAAGAGAGGAAACCACTAATCCACATACTCTAATTGAAGAAGGCAGCTTGGCTGCCGAAATGTGCATCCATCGTCTGATTAAAAACTTTATGTGGATTAGTGGTTTCCTCTCTTCTATTCTAACGTCTGTCTACAATATCTGGCTCCTGTTATTCGAGCTAAGATCTTCGGTGTTCCAATGTTTATCTATTTCCTGTGTTTCTTCCTGTAACCATTTCAAGAGGATCCTGCGGAAATATTACATTACAACTGAATGATAGGAATTTTTGGTTCTTCCTTGTCTAGTTTGTTGTGTTTGTGGTTAAGTGCGGTTGATCGTTTTCCTTTCTTGTGTTTCTTCTGACGAAGCTGATCGTTTTTCCACGCTGTTTTTCCTTTTACTCCTGGCGAGTGTTTTAGTTAATAATAATAATAATAATAATAATAATAATAATAATAATAATAATAACTAACGAGTTGTTAGGCCTCTTGTTATCCATAGTTAATTGCTGTCATAGCTTTTACTGTTAGACATATTGTTATCAATAGCTAATTGCTAGTAGCTAATCGCTCGCTTCAGTATTTATATAGTTTTATTTAAAGTGTTTTAAAATGCAGGTTAGTTCTAAGTATCCATGGCTGATGTCTCGCTGTTATAACATGAAAATGTGCTCCTTTTATCTGCCATGGCAGTAAAATCATTTTTGTTTATATTAAGAAGAGAAATCCTGTTTACAGTTATTAAAATTAGCCTTACAAATTTACTTGTAATTTGCTTGTTAATTATTATTTAATTTCTCAGTTGTATTTATTAACTCCTTACAAATTTACAGAGATTGGCTGACCACTACCTATAGAAAACTTTTGTCCACTCCAATTGAAAAAATTTTTTAAAAACTGAAACTGACTTAAAAACTCATAATTCCAGATGGTATGTTGAAATTTTGCAAAAAATGTTCCATCTGTACGTATATAGGGACCGAGAACATTGACGGCAGCGCGGTCTGGTGGCGATCGTTGGAAAAAACTTAAATGATAGGGAACGTGCTTTCACTGGAGAAAGTGTGCTGCAATTTAATTTGAAAAAATCAAATTGTTGTATTTATGGATGTAATAGCACATACTCGAAAATAATTGAGGAAAAATAGAAAAAATATATTCCTTCTGATAAAAAATAGGAAAAATGAATTTCATATGTTTCAGCAATTCATTCAAAGTACGGATTGGAATATGTGAAACAAGTAAAAGATTTAAATGAAAAGCATGAATATTTTCATTCTAAAATCCAAGAAGGAATAATATATAGAACTGAAAAAGTGTAGTAAAAGATAGGTATAGAAAACTTAAACCTTGTATAACAAATGGAGTAATTAAATTGATATAAAAAAAAATAGGAGAAAGATGCGGGAAAAATTATTACAACAATTCAGTAATGCACAATTAAAAGAAAAATATAAAAAAAAATTAGAAACGAAGTTGTAACTCATATTAGAAAGCGTAAATATAAATATTACATTATCTGCATTGAATCAGCAATTTCTTTTAAAAAGAAATGGAACTATGTAAATGAATTTTTGGATGTAATATGAAACGAAACACTGGTAGTATAATAGTGCAGAAGAGTTAAATGAAGTGAACAAATACAAAAGGCTGACTCCTTTCGATATTTAGAACTTATTTTGGATCATAAGTCATATAACTCATAATTAAAATACGCTCCCAGTCATCCCCATCTCCTCCCCTACGCTCAAAACTCCACCAAGGCGTGGGGGGGCTTTATTGAAGCAAATTTTTGAAGCACTATTTCAATCTGTTCTGCAATATTGTTTAATTTCAAAACACTGAAACCAATTATATTATTACAACAGTATATGATAAAATATCTTTTGAAAAATGAAAAAATTGTCCGTAAAACTATTACCAATTGCATATTATAAGAATATGTAAATATGCACTGAAGGAAATAAATATGGAATCTTTGAAAAACAATCCATATGATACGAGAACATAAAAAAATAACGTAAGAGAAATACCTCTAATTAAATATACTTCAATACAAAGACAAATAGATTATATGTTATTACGATATTATAATCTAACCCCTTTAACAATAAAAAATTGTAATGTTGCAAAATAAAAAGTTAAAAAATGGATTTTTGTGGAAAACATACAGACTATAAGACATGATTTAAACACTATTGGGGAATTTTAAATCACTTTATTTTTGTATTTTAAATTAAATACTTGGTAAAATTATAATATTTAACAAGGTTTTATATACGGAGCTAAATTTTAAGTTTTATATATTATCTTATGAATTTTATATCATCTTTAGATGTTTTTGTTTTTACTGAAACTATTAATTTGTATTTATTTTATTTTTACATTTATAATCTGTCCGTTTGTATTTTAAAATACAGCGATTTTTGAGTGTGATTATTTTTTCTATTATTATATTCTGTCAGTTTGGACACTAAAATATAGCGATGTAAGTGTAATTTAGATTTTAAACCAAAATCTCACGAGCAAAACTCCTCTTTCAATTTTGGTGGCTTTTGTAAATTTTGTAAATAAAAAAAAATGAAAAAAATAGATTTTAGCAAATCCCACGCCAATAACACGGTTTGAAGTTGCTGCCATTTTGCTATCGAAGATCTGAAAATCATTCACGTTGTCATTTATATTTTTTCGCCAATTCGACACTAGGCGCGCTGCTAGTTAAAAAGTAGCCTGGCGCTCGGTCCCTATATCTACAGTATGTCTAAAATAGGAAGGCGGTTGGAGGGGAGGACAGGGGGTAGAGTTCATTTCATTTTTAGGTTGAAAGAATTGATATAGCCACTTCCCCCTCCAGCCTCCCCTCTCTTTTTCCCAAACTGATAAAAGGATTAAAAACTTCTCCCTTCTCATTATCCTGAAAAAACTCGGGAAATCATTTTTTTTTTTTTTGAAAATTTCATTTGTATTTTTTATAGATTTTATCTGTAAGTTGTTTTGTTTTGTATATATTTTTTTGTAATTTATTTACATTTTTTGAATATATTTTACTACATGCTAATTTTTGTAGGTTTTTTTTTTATCTTCTAACTTCAAAGCTTTAAGATATCACTGTGATTTAATCCTCTTATTAGTATGGTAGATGAGAAGGGAAACTTAAATAGCTGGAGGGGGAAGTGGTAGTAACTTTATATCAACCCTTATACTGACCCTTTCAACCTATAAATGAAATGAACTCTACCCCCTGTCCTCCCCTCCAACCGCCTTCCTATTTTAGACGGGAACCGGACATTTACCACACCGGACATTTACCACACCTAACTGCTTCAGTATCGTTCTTGTTCAGAGAAATTCTTGTAATTAATAACTATAAAAGAAAAACAACTAACTATTCACATACGGAAAATAAAACTAAAATAATGCTAGAGTGTAAAAATTAAATAATAACTTAAATACTTGTGTGAATAATAACTAATAATAAAAGAAATACGACAAAATTAAATATTTATTCAAGGTAAACAATAACATAAATTCGATGGTGTAGGACTTTCAATTCAATCGGAACCATAATTAATGCGTCAGGGTAAACGAAGCCGAAGATAAATATTAGATAATAAAGAATTAAGATTGTGGACGGCGTGGTGATAAAGGTTTCATCCCGGGTCCCATCCGATGCTTGCATGGAAACATCGCTAGATCAAGCTCGAAAATCCACCAAAAAAGTTGAATTAATAGGAATCAACATCGACCGATCTTTATAAAAAATTTTCACAAAGAAATATTATGACACTCTATTATAAAAATGTAAAATATGGCATACAGTTTTACAAAATAAATGAAGCTCTGTAAAAATCTTTATTTTAAATTAAAATAAATAGATAAATAAAATTGTAATTCAATAAATATGATGGTGTAGGACTTTCAATTCAACTATACAACTTTGAATTTATTTATTTATTTATTGACGAATCCAACAAATTACTAGAGTGTAAAAAATAAATAATAACATAAATACTATGTGAATAATAACTAATAATAAAAGAAATACGACAAACTGATCACATACTGGAAATTAAATATTTATTCAAGGTAAACAATAACATAAATATGATGGTGATGATCTTCAATAAAACTTTCAACAATAACATAACAACAACAAGACTTTCAAATTAATCGGATAGCATGGCCTATACCGATTAAAAATTCTGGCAGTGTCTTCCGACCGGCCACATAGTCCATGCATAGGGTCTTAAGCCGCCGCTGATGATCTTGCGCGGCACGTCTAATCCGCTTTCGCAGAGGTTGCCCGCGAGATGCATTCAAGAAGGAAGCTTCGACTAAACTCTGATCTTTCCTTATACTTTCGATCGCCTTCCAAATGGTTGGATGTGCATGCCCCACCAAATTATAGAAAGAAGCATGCCAACCCTCGCAAAAATTATTAGTACGATCCTCGTCGCCGAGAGTGGCTTGGTGGACATTCCACAGCTCCGGCGGAAACATAGGCGGAACAGATCTGATCGTCACCTGGGAAATTGTGCCGTCGGGCTGAGGTGGAGGCTGGGTCCGGCGATAACCTTGCACGTAAGTTCCAGTGAAGTAGTCCAGCAAATCCTGGAGTCCTGCAAAGTCAGGCACATTTTGCAAAAGATAATCAGCTCCAAGCTTTACATCTTCGACTGGCAGAAATGCCAATCCATTGATCATCCCGCAAAAGTATCTTACGGTTTCCTCATCCATGCAATCCCAGACCCTGAACTCTTCGCCACGTGCTCTGTGTTAGATGGTAAAAGCAACCACGGCATGAAACCTGAGCGTAAAACAAAAACAGAAAAAATAAAGAAAAGGAAAAAAAATAAAAAGTTATATAAGAAAAGAAAGAAAATAGCAGAAAAATATAACAAATACCTGAGGTCCAAGTGTCGATAAAACAGCGTTCATCATGGTACGCTCGAAATCAATTATGATGGTCCGGGGATCTAGACTGAATCCTACCTCCTTTTTTGGTGGATTTTCGAGCTTGATCTAGCGATGTTTCCATGCGAGCATCGGACGGGACCCGGGATGAAACCTTTATCACCACGCCGTCCACAATCTTAATTCTTTATTATCTAATATTATCTTCGGCTTCGTTTATCCTGATGCATTAATTATGGTTCCGATTGAATTGAAAGTCCTACACCATCGAATTTATGTTATTGTTTACCTTGAATAAATATTTAATTTTGTCGTATTTCTTTTATTATTAGTTATTATTCACACAAGTATTTAAGTTATTATTTAATTTTTACACTCTAGCATTATTTTAGTTTTATTTTCCGTATGTGAATAGTTGTTTTTCTTTTATAGTTATTAAATACAAGAATTTCTCTGAACAAGAACGATACTGAAGCAGTTAGGTGTGGTAAATGTCCGGTGTGGTAAATGCCCGGTGTGGCAATTGTCCGGTGTGGTTAATGTCCAGTGTGGTAAATGTCCTACACTCATTTTAGACATACTGTAATTTTCTGCATCTAATCCCTCTGAAATGGCAAAGAGCAGAATCGAATTAAATTAATACACACTTAGAAGTTACATAAACTGTGCCGTGACTTATTTTTTTTAATTGCAATTAGTTTAGTCTTTTAAGAGATTTTTTTTTTTTTTCTAAAATAAAGAAACCGCTCTAGCATTTATACCGACGAGCAAAAGTCAATAAATTCAACATCGGTGGACTCCTCTCAATGAGACAAATAATTTTGCAAGTATTTGGCCTCAATGAGCCATTTTGGAATTAAGGTTTTTATTGTACCCCCTTTCCCCCAATAGGTCCCTCCCGCCCAGCAAAAAAAAATTGTTTCATGATTCATGAAGCCATGTTAAAATTTCGGAAAGAATTTCTATTTTTTTGTGTTACTTATCTATGGTCATTTTTGACCAAATTATGCGACTCTTCCAAAATGGGCTATCTAGCCATCTTTTCTATTCTCTTTTTCTTTCCATGTCGAGGATTGTTGTTAATAATCTTTGAATCAGTTTGAAATTGAGTTGAGCAAGGGATTGGCCTACTGTAGCCCAGCTTGGGTCTCCAAGCTGTTTAAAGGACCAAACACAAATATCTATTTTCAGTGGGATTCAAACCCATGATCACTGGTCTCAAGAGTTTCAAGACTTAGTACCTTATCGATCTCATCCACCGAGTCAACCACGGTCTCTCCTTGAGATTAGTGTGCATTATAATACTTTGCGGGATGAACTACATGTTCTCAGCGTTCATAGATGTGTAGCCAGACACAAGTGGTGACATTGGAATGGTGACATTGGACAGTCAGAGAGTGGAACACGTCTTTCTACACTGTGTTCAGTCGTATTGTGCATGGCAAATTCCAAGAGTGCATTGTTGCAACCGAGAAGTTCGGTGGTGCTGGGTCATTATATAGGGGTGTTTTTCATGGCATGGCTTGAGATCCTTGTATGTGATTGAAGTCAATTTAAATTTTGAAGCCTACAAGGACAGTTTGGACAATTGTATGTTTGCTACACTGGGAATTTTCTGGTAATGAGGATTGTTTCTTTCAGGATGACAGTGCACCATGTCATATTTCGGCTTCCGTCAGGAATTGGCACACAGACAAAAATTTCAGTCGCGTTTTGTGGCTCATGCAGGCTCCTTAACCCAATGAACCAAATATAGGACGAGTTGGAGGGTTGACCAAGGGCCAGGAGCCATGTTGGAAATCCGCTGCTGCCATCGCTAGGTTCTTGCAGCAAGAATGGGCCCAAATATCGGAACTTTGTAAAAATGTATGCCCAGAAAGGAGGCTGATATAATTCAGCACACAGAGTTCCAACAATATATTAAATTAAATAAAATATCACTTTTTCCTGTATCTGTGTACTGTCAGTTTCATTATTTTAGAAAGTTATAAGTTGATTGGGAGGTAGAGGTTTTAACAAAATAATTAAAAATTTGGCACTGCAAAACTGGACTGAGAAGTATGCAAGAAGAATAAATTTTAGGTTATAGTGGAAGACTTGTGTGATATACTATTCCATCATTTCAATTTTATATATTTATTTTTTTTGAATTAGTAGATTGTCATGTGGGAATTTGAAAGAGAAACATTCTATTTGATAACATTGCCATTTATTAGCTGCTAATTTAAGGTTATTTAACTAGCATGAAGAAATGTCTGTTATAATTTTTAACCGAATATGGAATAAGCTAAATCCAGAAGAGAAAATTAAATATAATCTTAATGATTCACATAGAAGGTTTATTGTGGATCTTATTTCTGGTCAACAGGTAAAAAAACATTCCTTTTATCTAATTGCAGTAATTTTTTAGAAATACATTACTGGCCATGGAAATCGTTATACCAGAAGGAATCATCCATTTGTAATGAAATTAAAATCACATACAGTACCTAAAGATCACTTCAAAACGTGTTATAGAGCTCGATTAGAGCCTTTAGCTAGTGCTTAAAAGGGACATACAACAGGCTGGAAGGTCAAAATTCTGTACACTACCATATTTATTCCCGTATAATGTGACTCCCACTTTCAGAATCAAGAAAATCAGCAAAAATTTATCTTCTACATAATGTGACTCCCCCCCCTCCCCCCTCCCATTTTATGGCTCATTTCTGGCTTACTAGAAATAAAGTATCCGTGGTTATACAAAAAAAAAACCTTTTTTATTTTTATTTATTTATTTTATTTATTTTTTTTTTTACATTTTTAAAAATGCATAATCTGCTCAAATTTACTATAATGTATCAATATATTAAATACAAGGTTTGACCCGCTACTTTGAATATGTTCAAAAATATGTGACCACGACGATGCGAGTTTTCGATCTATAAACTATCCTTACTGGCTTGTGTACAAATTGCAACAATAAATTTGCGTGCCTATATATTCTTGTGCTTTAACCGCATGCAACCATAGTTGACATTCCTATATTAAACGTGGAACAAAGGGCAAACATAAGCTCCGTTTTAAAGTTGGAATAGCTGCTACGGAAACTTACAAGTTCATAAAGCAACTATATGGTGATGATGCACTATCTCTTGCATGTATTTTTGAATGGTTTGCTAGATTTTGTGATGGCGTGGAAGTGCTGAAAGACGACGAACACACGGGATGTTTGAAAACTTTTCGAACACAGGAAAAGATTGAGAAGGTGAATGAACTTTTGTTAAGTAATCAGCGAGTGAACCTGAAAATTATGGAAGAAGTCTTAAACAATAACTGAGAAACAATTTCCCTAATATTGATGAAAGATATGGGCAAACAGAAGCTGCATTCTCGGTTTGTGCTACATTTCTTAATAGATGCTTGCACGGAATTCATGACTGCTGCAGATGCCCACCCGAACTTTCTGGATTCAATCGTAACAGGATATGAAACCTGTTACTATCATTATGACCCTGAAACAAAATGACAGAGCATGGAATGGTAATCCCAAACATCCCTGTGAAATCAGAAATTCTGGTTTGAAAAGTCAAGAACAAAAGTAATGTTCTTCACTTTTTTTGACAGCATTAGCATTATCCATAAGGAGTTTGTTCTGCCTGGACAAACAGCCACCAAGGAATACTACAGGAAGATTTTGCAGCACCTGATTAAGAGAATCCATCGAGTATGGCCACAATTTCATACAAAAGGAAGTTGGTTCTTACAGCACAATAATGCCAGACCGCACACAGTTAACGGAATTGTGGAGCTTTATTATCACTTTCCCTATTCCCCGGATTTGTCTCCACCAGACTTTTTCCTCTTCCCAAAGTTAAAAACAAGTCTGAAAGGACACAGATTTGACAATATACATGACGTCAAAAAGAACATTACAGCCAAAGTTGGAAGGGTTAAGACGGAGGACTTTAAAGCATGTTTCCAAAACTTATATGATTGCTGGAATAAGTGTGTAGCCTCAGAAGGTAACAACTTCGAAAAATATTAAACAGTTTGCCAGAAATATGTCATGTGTTCGTTAAATTGCTCCAGTCTCGTTTATTAATTGTCTCGCCTTGTATTATATGCTAGTTTCATTGCAAGTTTGCCATCTTGTTTTTGAGAATTCACTTTGTATTAGCTTTCGGTGATAGAAAAGTGGACAGAAAATTAAGAAAAAAAGTCAATTAATGTACTGTATCTTTTATATACTATATAATTTGCTTTCATATACCATTTTTATTAAATATTATAAGTTTGTTTCTTTTGAAGTTTGCCCCCCCCCCTCGCCCCAGGGCGGGGGCAACCTCCCATCCCCCCAAATTCAGATACTTTGTGTCAAAATTTTTCGAATTATACAACAGGAATAAATTCAGTAAATGGCGGATCCATATGCCACGGTATTGTTCTCATGAAGAATATCACCAACTAGATCCACTTGAATGGGGTTGTATCATTGCTGTACAAGTCATGTGTCAAGTAGAATGGGCATTGGTCTGCCCTGGCACATAACAGATAAAATTTCCAATATGGAAAGAGAGTATAGCGATTTCCGTGGCATCTGTGTACATATTTATATTAATATATTTACCAAAATGTATTTTTTTTTTTCAACAGAGTTCAGATGATAGTCGACACCATTTTCTTTATCAGGTTTTTGAATAAATCTTCTTATTTATTTATTTATTTATTTATTTATTTATTTATTTATTTATTTATTTATTTTCACTTAAAATGCACGATTTCATCTGTATTATTTTATTTTTCATTTCAGATAGTTGCTAATAAGACCACAGGAATAGATGTTGACAAGTGGGATTATGTAATGCGAGATAGCTATTATTTAGGTCTTAAAATTCCCTTTGATTATCAAAGACTTCTGCAATTTAGTAAAATTATTCCTGTCAATGGGGAAAACATAATTTGTTTCAAAGACAGTGTAAGCATTGTCCATACCATACTTAGTGTGTCGTACTGATACGGTGATTGCTGTGAAATTAAATAAAAACCTTTTGAATCAGTGCAACGTCGAAAGTGGTCATAAAATATTTTGAATCGGTGTTGAAAATTATTCTTCTTTTGAAATCCTTCATAAGGCTTCAGTTATAGCCTTTTTGATTTTATCAATGATATGAGGGCCACTGCAGGAATTCATAATTGAATACTTGGTATATATGTGTCATCAATTTGTGACGTATTAAATATGTCTTAATGGATTTGTTCAATTGAACGAACCCGTGTGATCATTTTATCTTAATTTTATCTAATTTTATCTCTGTTCAAATTAAAATGTATTCACATTTATATATATGGTGTGCCCAAATGAAAAGGAGACTATGGTTATATCTAACGAATATTTTAAGTACAGAATATTTGACTTACAGTTAATGTGTAACATGATGCCTACACATTAATGCCTTTGATAATGATGCACTGATCTCGGAGCATAAGAAGCGAATGATGGCTTCAGTGGTGAAATTCTGGGTTACATACGGATCTTTTTTCCACAATGTTTCGTACTTCCTTGTTGCAGGTGAACTGATGACCTGTCTGTAATTTTTTTAAGAGGCCGGAAATATCGGAGTCACGTGAGATGTTGGGGCTGTACGGATGATGTTTGAGGACTTCCCTTCGAAATGTTTCCAGCAGGTGGTGGGTCTTTCAGCTGGATCTTTATTTTCTGAAAGAGGGCAACATTTGCAGGAGCCAAATCTGGCAAGCAGGGTGAGTGTGGAAGCAAATCATGTTGTTTTTCGCAAGAAACTCGCATGGAGAGGTGCATTGTCGTGGTGAGCATCTAGGTTTTTCCCACATCACTGATCTGCTCGCGTTTGCCGAACGTCCTCCCTCAGATTACTCATTGCTCGTTCTCAAATTTAATGTCCATAATAAAATTGTATATGACCTCACACATGTGATCACAATAGCAGTATTTTCTCAGTCTCCAATGCACATGTAACAAAATCCTTTGAAAAGCTGATTTATGAATGTTAGGGCTATAAATTACTGTATTTGTGGACTTCTGCTGCCATTTTTTGACGAGGTGCGCAACCAGTCCCGGAACTTTTTGATCACACCTTGTATATCATAAATGTCGTGAAAGGATGACGTTCACGAAACTGGAAGTCGAATTCGGGAGCCATATCAAAACCTTATTGGAGCCGACTCGCGCTGTACCAGACCGCATTCATCCGGGTCCATACTGTACCAAAGTAGCCAAACTGTTGTCACAAAAAATATCCTGATAAATCAAACACAATAGCACCTTCAAATTTGAGATGGTGATGGCCAAAAAGAACGAGCTGCCTGTTTACAGAGATGGTGCTTAGGTCACCCCAGAGATAAAAGCAATCACCTTTTCACTGAGACACAGTGAGTACCAACAATATTTGTTCTTTAAGTAAATACTGAATATAAACGCAAATCTTTTATTTTCAGGAAGCCATATCCCTTTATCAGTTGTTTTATATGCGGTGGCTTCTTCATCGTAAAGCTTACAAGCACAGGGTCAGCAGAATTATTGAGAGGATGTAAAAAATTACTGCTATTTACTTGATAAAATTTATAAAAAGATACTATATATCTAATGTTGTCACATGTACACTTATGAAATATTTTACTGTAGGCTAGTAGATGCACTTCTAATGGCTGATAATGACCTCACCATTGGAAGGTTTCAAAAGTAAGTCTTAAATTAGTTTTCATTCCTTAAATTATACTAAAATAGGTCATCAATTTTTACATGGATGGAATACTTGTTGATATTACTTATTGCATGATCTGTGTCTGGATTTACAAAACAACTGAGAATGCAAGGTGAATGCAAATTATATTGTATTAGAATTCAACAGTTTTCCTATATTTCATTGAATTTGTCCTGCCAGATATAGTGAATGGTATTATAGGAACGAGCTAAAGTTCTATCATAGAAGGTGGTAGCAAAACATTTAATTGTACTGTAGTAGACTATCTCTGTTTAAAAAAAGTACTGTATTTTCGCGAATATACCCCTATGGATTGCATACTTTTCTACATCCACAGGAGGAGGTGCGAGCTTTACACATTTTTTTTTTTTTACATGATTGACATGCTGAATCAAACACTGTAACATTTCTGCAAAATACAATGGCAACAATTTAAACAATACAATTTAAATAATTTATTAAATTTCAACATGCAAAACTTAATACTAAAAATAAACTCTTTAACCACAATAATGAAAGATTGGAAATATACAACCTGATCCTGGAAGTACTTTTCGAAAGCAATTGCTTCCATCATTCAGCAGCCCAGGAGCACCTCAAGGAAACTGAGAGAACTGCCTGTGTCTTGAAAAAGCCGGGTATTTATAGGGAACTATGTCCAATCAGAATTAAAATGAAATGATATGAAGAATTGCTGATTGGCTATTTGGGCCACGCATTGAATTAAAGGGGACTCACTAATCAGACCCAAATCTAAATTAAGTAACAATTTTTATCCGTTCGTTGGATAGCAATACTTTCAAAACATCTAGAAGGTGTTTTCTATTTATTGATTTTATCAGTTTAACATCATTGATTGAAAAATCATGGCCAGTGTCGATAGTGTTTAGCTATGGAGGACTGGTTACTTCTTCCAAACTTCCTGTGTGCTAAATGCTCCTTAAATCTGGTTTCGATGTTGCGAAAAGTTTGGCCTTTGTAAACCAAGAAGTATTGTGTGCTTTTGGTCTCATAAATCCCTGACTTGAGAAGCGGTGGTATCTTGTCCTTTGGGTTGGGGAAAATGTCCCTAATCTGATTGGGATTGCTAAAATATGGAAAAATCAAAGGATTTTAATACTGAACTGAGACCTCTAATTAATTGCTTATTGTAAGGTAATGAAATGATTCTTCCCTTGTTCTTGGTTTTGTTGAGGGTGGCGATGTCTTCAATAAACTTTTTGAACTTCCTTTTTCTAAGTAAATCCGTAATGGTATGTTTGTTGTAGCCATTCTTCACTGTGGCGTTCTTCACTGCCGTTCCTTTTTCTGAATGAGGGATATTTCTTGCTTGAAATGTTCTTGGCTGAGCGGAATATTAATGGCTCTGTCTACCATGGAAATGAAAGTAGAGATCTTCTGGTTCCAAGGATGGCTTGAATCACTTGGGCTTGCGATAAACATCAAATTTGATGCCTAATGATCATGACGTCGAGAAAGGGCAACTTCTGGTCCTTTTCCAATTCAAATGTAAACTGAACTGTGGGGAAGAAACTGTTTAAATGTTGTAAGAAGATATTGACATCGCACTTGTTGGTATCGAATATCGTAAAGATCTCGTCTATATAACGAAACCAACAGTCTGGAAAATAAAAATTAGACGTTTTGAGGATATCCTCGAAACTTTTTAAAAATACCTCTGCCAAAATAGGGAAATATTAGAGTATGTGTTGTTTAGCATGTCATTTCATGTAAAAAAAAAAAAAAAATATTGTAAAACCGGCACCCCCTCCTGCAGATGTAAAAAGCTGTATAACCCACGAGGTACATTCACAAAAATACGGTATTCTTTCCAACATTTCAGTTATATAAAAAAACAATTCAGGTACGCGGATGTCCTGGCTGGTGTGCGCCTGTGAAGCAAAGCGAGACAAGATGGTGACCTCTTTGTTAGGTGCATCAACGAGATTAGCTGAAGGTTCCTGGTTTGAAAAATGGGCTGCAGAATTTTCTTTCTTATTTTCTTCAATAATTTAAACATCTGAGATATGACTAAAATCGAGGGAACTTCTAATCCACATGGAGATTTAAAGTGTAAATTATAGGTTTTAAGTTCTTTGGAAGAAAGTTGGCTGAACAGATATCGAATTTCAAGGTCCAACCACTTGCTAAATATAGAGAAAGCGTGTAAATGATAAACCACGAGAAATTGAAAAGATATCCCAATTTTTAGCCTGAAATGTGTGCCATAGTCTAATGAATGTATAGAAAGAACTTCAAATAATTATTCACAGTTAACTTTTTATATTTCACAAATTCTTTAACTTTCTTAACTCTAGAATTAAGTCTTATTTCTCCTTGTGGATTAGAGGTTCCCTCCGATTTTGGTTGTTCCATTCCACAATTTTTGCTTAATTTTTGTTTGATCTGAGATATGGCATAGGATTAACTTCATAGACCATTCTTGAATTATTGTAATGGAATTTTGCCATCAGGAAAAATAATCCCAGTCTCCAAACAAGATGACTTCTTTTAACCAGCCCAAACGAAGTGTAGATAGCATAATGCTTTCATGTCCACAGTGGCTCAATTGGTTAGAAAGTCGGCACGATTAGCTGAAGGTTCCTAGTGCTAGTACAGGATGTGGAATTTTTTTTCTTATTTTCATCAATAATTTTTTATGAATGTTGAAATGTTAAATTTCTTAATTTTTATCAATATTGTTTAAAATGTTGGCATAATATTGATAAAAAATGTTGGCAAGATATTGGCAACCATATTGAAAAAGTATTGGGCAGCTGCAGTACAGATGATGGCAAAATATTAGCTCAATGGTTGCTGCCAATTCTGGATCTACTGTCTTGCCAACTTATGCCCAACTATTGGGCTAACAGTTGGCCCACACATTTGTGCTCATTGGGATCCTGTTTAATTGCATTAAATTAATAGTTCCTTTAACAAATAACTTATAATTTTTTTTATCCTTATGTTTGCATCATTAAATGGCAGATAATATTAGGAAGTAATTTTAAACATTACTGAAGTTGAGATTTGATATTTATTTCTCTTTTAATATTAGTAAAAGAAAACTGTCAGAGATAGTTGACGACATCGACATGTACCTGAAGCTTAATGATTCGATATATCATCTCATACAGTTACAGTTGCCTGAATCTCATCCATCATATAAGTTGATAGAAAACATTGAAAATCGAAACATATACAAGAGTGTTGATGAAATGCTGTTATCTCATCCATTACAGGTATTCTTTCTACATCCAAAAAACAACTTTTTTTGTGTATATTGTATGAAGTTTAAAAATTTCAGTTCAACTTTATAAATTTTCAAGTCTTACAGAAATTTATGTGTTAAATATTATCTAAATTTAGCATTATGTATGTAACTTAATTCTGTCAGTGTTTTTTGAGAAGTCATAATTCGTAAAACAGCTGGTGGACTTTTAGACATATTTACATGGGGGAGATGATCACATGACATTAATTCGTGCATAATTTCAAATATTTTTGTTTATTACTTCACAAATTACGCTGCTCAAAAATAGAGCCTGACAAGGTGCACATTCAACACTGTACTGGATGGTTTCTGCTGCTGAAATACATTGCAGCTGAAAGAACATGTCAATGTTGGTTCAATCAGTTCAAGACTAGCAGTTTTGAAATTGAACGATGATTAGCGCCCAGGCCAGCTGAAGAAATTTTCAGATGCAGGTTCAAAAGAAAGTTGCAGAGATAACTCTGAGTAGCTTGCTAACCCATCGGACGTCTATTGTTCACTCCCTTAGAAATATCCAAAAAGAAGAAAAATGAGCGCCTCACGAATTGATGGAGAAGAATTGGATGCAGCGGCACAACATACCGACACACATTGTTACATGCAGGAACTGCAGAATCTGCAACATGCAATTGAGGACTGGTCTTACTGCACAGTAGTACTTGTCCTCATTTTGGTTGGTTGGTTGTTAGGCTTATGGGCACAACAGCTAGGTCATTTTGCACCCTTTCACATGACTAATATTCTTAGTCAGAGAATTTAACATGACTATTATCTTTTACACATTCCAGGGACAAACACAAATATCTATGCCCACTGCAAAATTCGAACCTATACCAGATGGATTCAAGAATTGGAAAGCCTACCCCCAGGGCTCTTGGTCATCAGGCCAGACCTCATTTTTGTAGTAATAAGTTTTGATGATGGAAAACTGTTTTTGGGAAGTTTATTTTAAAAAGTTTTTAATTTGTTGTAATTAGGGTTCAGATTCTGAATCTATTTGAGTATTTAACATGCATGATTTGTTTGTTAGGCCTTAAAAAGTTTCTATATTTTCCATGATAATGAGTGTGTTATCTTTGGAGTTGATAGAATTTTCATGGTTTTGTTAATTTTGTTGCATTTATGACCAGTGCGAATGATATGATCAGTAAATTTTGATTTATCATTTGCATAAAACTAAAACAAAATAAGTATTTATGTGGATCGTACTAATGAACAAATTAAAAGCACAATACTCTTTAACCACAACTAAAAATGAACAGATTAAAAGCACAACACTCTTTAGTTGTGGTTAAAGAGTGTTGTGCTTTTAATCTGTTCATTTATCATTTGCATATTTTAGGGAATTAATGTGTTCTTTAAAGCTTACTTTAAATTTTCTATGTTTTCTTTCTATGTAAAATTTGCCACATACAGGACCTGACAAAATAATATGAACACTTATGTAAATACAATGCTCTAGGGAAACCTTCTTATAGTATTGCCCTTTTGTTTTGAACCGTGCCACCTAGTGGGCAAGAATGTACACACATCAGTCTGTTAGTAGCGATGACAGCGTGGAGATGCTAAATACATTGCGTTGTTGAAACCCCGTTATGGCTGACCTCTCAGATTCCGAAAGAGGAACGATTGTTGGGGCCAGTCTTGCTGGAGCCTCAGTAACGAAAATGGCCACCCTTGTTGGGGTCAGGAGAAGTACAGTGTCAAATATTATGACAGCCTATAAGAAACAGGGAAAGACATCATCTGCCATGCACAACAGTGGCTGAAAGCCGAAGCTCACTGACAGACAGAAGGGATTTGAAGCTGATTGTGGCCAGAAAGCACAAAGCAACAGCATCCCAGATAACATCTGAGATGAACACACATCTACAGGAAGCACTATCAACAAAAACTATCTGGTGTATATTACATGCAGCGAATATACATAGTAGACTGGCTATTCCAAAACTATTGGTGACACCACGCAATGCATTGAAACAACAAAAATCGTGTTGCGAGCATAGAAATTGGACACAACAACAATGGGAGAATGTCATCTGGTCAGACAAATCTTCATTCACATTATTCCAGTCAAATGGACTTGTTTACGTTTGGAAAATGCCAGCAGAAGCCTATGATGTTGACTGTCTACCTTCCTACTGTTAAGCATGGAGGGGGATCAGTGATGCTGTCTTATTGTTGCCCTGCATGGGTGGGTTACTCCACAGGATTATGTCAGTATTCTGGCCAATGATCTTCATCCAATGCTGCAAACTTATGTTCCCTGATGAACAGTCTGTGTGTGTTCTAAGACGATAAAGCTCCCATTTACACTGTCTCGAATTGTCCGAGACTGGTATAACGAACACGATGATGAAGTACAACGCTTCAACTGGCCTCTGCAGTCCTCTGATCTTAATATCATTGAATCTTTGTGGGGGATTTTGGAGGCCGAGCTGTGCAGTACGTTTCCACCTCCAAGGACACTTTCTGAATAAGTGACCTGTTTGCAGTAGGGGTGGCTACGTATCCCTGTGACTGTTGTGCAAGACTTATATTTGTCTATACAATGTCAGATACAAGATCTAATTAATGCAAAAGGAGCGTCATTGCCCTATTAATAAATATTTTGTCTCATTTCATGGGTGTTCATATTGACATGTACAGGGAGCATTCAAAAAGTAATGCACCACAAGTTATTTCTCTGAAAGCATAGAATATACAAGTTTGCAACTTGGGCATTGCATTGCTACAACCATCAGATCTACCATCTATTTTTTCTGTTGTGGTCAAAGAGTGTTTTTTCTTTTTTCTTAAAATCTATTTTTCAGAGAAGTCTTCTTCCCTTTCTTTGGCTTTATACCAACTTTTGGAAGAGTGTGTATTCTCCCTCCGTACCATTCTCCTGCTTGTGCAGCCACTTTTTCACATTACGCAAAACATCATCATTGGACTCTAATTGAATCCATTTTACACACACTTTGGAATACCCAAGTTCACTGATGATGTGGTGAATACTTCCTATATTGATGGACAATTTTTCACTCAATTGTTGGATTGTAATGCGTTGATTCTACTGAATCAGTTCGTCAACGCGCTGCTGCATCACTTTGTGACTGAGTGACTGCTCCATGCCACCTGAAGAATTCACTAGTTTAGCCCATTTCACCCATTTGACAGCAACTGTATCGTACACATTACACAAAGAAATTACCCGATTGTTAGGTGTTGGGGAATTGGGGATTTATTTGAGGCATATAGCACTGAGTGTGATATTTGCAATTTGCAACTTGCGATTGTGCAGATAGTGCAAATTAACCACAATATTCGTATCAGAGAAATAAATTGTGGTGTTAATACCTTTTGATCACTCCCTGCAATTACCTTCAATTTCTTTTCGTTTCTGACATGCAAGATTCCATTATATATCAATGTAGTTTTTACTAATAATACTAATACTGTATAGCAATACAAAATTCTTTGGAAAACTTAATAGAGGGGAAACTGGTATAATACTGATAACATTATGCTATCTTCTCTTGAAGACAGACGGCAAATTAAAAGACATTGCACTTAAAGTCTAATATCCTTTTTTTATCATACACGCACTTCTGCTTTTTTTTGCACCCTTATTTTGTTCTTGTTTTTCCTTGCACATATAAATCTTTTTATTTTTATCTGTATAAATCTTTAAATATGTAAATAATTTTAACTTGTAATTAGCATTCACTTTTGGACATTGAAAATTGGATGGCCGAAAACTCAAATATTGAGAAATCATCTTTTTACATAGATGTAAGTATTGTAAAAAGCATTGAATTGCAATTTTATAATGTCCTTTTCAAAAGCAGACTTCATCCCATGTACTAACCTTAATATACACAGGTGGCAAATGAAAAGTGAACACCTAGAAGATGTTGCTACATTGCTAAGATTTTATGTCCAGAGTTCTGCAAATGATACAACACTATGATTATCAGTACAATCTCGTAAAACAAAGCTTTACGCCTTAACATTACTTACATGTATAACTCCTCTTGCTGCAATGCAAGCCTGAACTTCAGCATGCATTCAATCATACAAATAACGAATTTCATCTTAGATGCATATATAGAAGTTTACGAGTATGTTGGATTGGCATTATCTTGTAACACTATGCATGTGGATGGGCATTGTCTTGCTAGAATATTGCATCTCCCATGTCGTCCAAAAAAAAGGATCAGGACGAGGTGAATGGTGTTCTGGATGTAGGATGAAAGTGACTGTTTGAAAGACACAGCACCCTAAACCATTACTCTAGGAATAGGCATGGTGAGTCGAAGATGTATACACGATGGAATGTGGCTCTCACCTGGTTTTTGACGGACACTTATACAACTCATGCCCACACGGAAACAATTTTCTCCACTGAACCTCCTCCATTTATTCCTCCAAGCAGCCTGTTCTTCATTGGAGGTGCATTTGACCGTGTCGTGGTGTAAGTACCAGTCTCACCAATGGAACTCATGACCACAATCCTACTTCCAGAAGATAATTGCGGATGATCCAAGAAAACAG
The DNA here is from genome assembly GCA_023313115.1 of Rhysida immarginata. Lineage (NCBI taxonomy): Eukaryota > Metazoa > Arthropoda > Chilopoda > Scolopendromorpha > Scolopendridae > Rhysida > Rhysida immarginata. The sequence goes on along the minus strand of JAHWFO010028926.1, from coordinate 1,448,716 downwards.
ATGTGGTCCCTGCTTAATCTGCTAGTGCAGCCCTTGACATGCACCGATGCTAACATTCATCCAAAAGTCTGTACTACCCTAAATCTGTGGGTGAATAAGCCTTTCCTTTCCCAGTCTCTCCAACAGCCATGCACTGCAGACACTTTCCTTCTAAGTTTCAGCACAAATTGTTGAAAGGACCATCCTACCTCTTGAAGGCCCACTATGCCATACAGCTGAAACTCTGTTACCTGGATAAATGGTGAATGGTTACGATTTCCAAGCATGTTCCACAATCTTCAATAGTACTGGGCAGCCTAAACAAACACTGGTATTTGGTTCCATAATTCCCTGATACACCTGAAACAAGAACATCTGAAACCCCTACCCTGAAAATTTGATCATATGCTAATTATCCTTTTTAATTTCTGTCTATGTAGCAATCAGCAATGACATCAATCTTTCTAGGTATCCATTTTTCAATTGCTGTTTGTGTATAGTTTTTGATAATGGTACAAGTAAAAAGTCAAATTGATCAAGATAATAAATGAAAAAAATCATCCATGAGCTTAGCTTTCATATGCTCTTCTTATATGTTGCTTTGCAGCAAACTGTTAGATCTTGTGGAAAAGGATACTAAATACAAAGTTGAAATTCATGGAGTTTGAAAAGGATACTAAATAGCTATGTACATGTTGATGATAAAAATTTCTCTTTTCAAAATAGATTGTGAAATTTGATTATGGTATGAAAGACAAGGATCCCATAAACTTTGCAACATTTTATGAAAAAAGGAAAGGTAATGAAGCCATCCAAGTTAACAAGAGTTTTATATCAAGAATGCTTCCAAAAGAATTTGAAGAAGTTAAACTGTACTGTGTTTTACGTGAAACTTCTGAAGGCTCGCAAGTTAAGAAAATGCAATCAGCGTTTAAGAAGTGGATTATGTTAAATAATTATTCTTAAATTAACTTCCTTTCTCTTAAAACATAATTGATCAATGCATAAAAGATTTTGATAATCTGCTCTTCACTTAAAATGTTAAAACATACTCATTAATTGGGTCCATTATTCAGTGCAATCATTTAATGAAACAAAAATGATATAACCAGGGATATATGAAAAGGTACCTTCATAAATTCCTTGTTTAAGTTATGTAGTAAAAGCATTTGAAGTCTGATACAATTATGAGTTATATACAATTTAATGAAGGTAATAGTTTTTTTGTAGGATCTTACAATATTAATAACTTGACTTTTGAAACAGGTTATGCACCTAACAGAATTTTATTATGAGACAATATTTAATTCACTTGTGATTGCTATTAATTTTTACTTCCTGACATGCAGCGAGGCATGATAGATAATTCTATAGGGTGAGTCGAAAATCTGTTAGCCCTCTCCTTGATACAAACATAGATATGTAAATTCTATATGAATTAAAGGCAATGAATAGGAAGTTGAGAGTGAGCTTTCTGATGGTACACTCGGATTGATTTAAACTATGCAAATTAGGAGAAATGAAAATTGTATTATCTAACCTTAAGAGATAGACAAAAATTATCCACTTACAAACTTATGTTTAGTATCAAATTCCAAACAAGACAAAAAAGTTTTTCAAAAGCCAATCGATGGATCACCTAAAAGCCACATCGCAACTTCTGCAGTGGAAAATTGGGTTTTCTACTGTTTGTAGCTTACGAACAGTCATGTGATAGAAATGAAGTCATTCCAAACAGTCAATCTAGAAAGTGTTCAATGTGATGAATACTTGCACGATAGCATAATTCTGCCAATAATTTCACTGCCAATAATGCCAGTATATCAATAAAGATGGTCAGACAAGTTATTGCCCTGCACATATATGCAGAATTGTGGATATTGCATTGCCTTTTGTGGAATTTACATATTTATAAATGTACATACAAAGCAAATCAATAAATTGGTTCCATGAATTTTTTTCACACCAATTTATTGGTCATACAAGACCACATTAGGTGTGCAGGAGTAGAAGTTCATTACTTATTTTTCTATATATTCACCACTGACGGCAATGCATTTTCCCCACTGTGACACCAATTTGAATATGCCAGCTGCATAAAATGTCATCGGCTGCTTGTATAACCACTGCCGCACAGCATGTTGCACTTCACGATCAGACGAGAAGTGCTGGGCAGCCAATGCCTTCTTCATCGGGCCAAAGAGGTGATAATCTGAGGGAGCCAGATCTGGACCGTATGGCGTTTGGTCCACGATTTCCCAGCCATACCTAGCGATTTTTTCCTTGACTGCCATGGCAACTTGTGGCCTTGCGTTGTCATGAAGGAGGCGGACATGGTCACTCTGAGGCTTATCATGCAAGGCATGGCGTAGCTTAGTATGCATGGCAGTGTAGGATATTGCGTTTATTGTTGCACATGCTGCGCGGCAGTGATCACACTAGCAACCAATGACGTTTTATGCAGCTGGTATATCCAAATTTGTATCATGATGTCCCCATTGCCGTCAGTGGTGGATATATAAAAAAATAAATAATGAACTACTCCTACACACCTGATGTCATCTTGTTTGACCAGTAAATTGCTATGAATAAAAATTCATGGAACCGAGTTGATTTGCCTTGTATTTATAAATATGTAAACATTTATGTTTGTGTCCAAGATAGGACGGACGGACAGGGGGGGGGGGGTAAGAGATCTTGAGTCATCCTGCAGATTAGCATATTTTCTTAAATTTAATAATTTTTCTTAAATTTTAAAACTATTAGTTTTTCATTCTCTGAATAGCCTGAATTATTCAACTTGATAGTCATTTAATATATGGTAATCATCTGCTAATTTATGCAACATGCTAGTCTTGAAGAAAAGGGTATGGATCCATCATAATGCTGTCCTTTTGCGTGAAAATTTAAGCTACTGAGATAGATCGGTGTAGCTTACATTTTAAATATCAGAACTACAATTTATTTTTCTTACGTTTATATTGAAAATTCAAAGTTCTAATCAGAATTAGCATCTTTTGAGAGTTTTGGCCTAGAGCTTGTATTCTTTTTAAACGTTCATTGGAACATCTTCAGGAAAGCAACAAAAATAACCACAGCAAATCATAAATGGATTTTGGTCAAGTTAAACAATTTCCAGTACCCTTATTAATTGGCCTAAGTCTATAAGTTTTAAAGCTGTATTTTCTTTACAGTTTTAAGAACTATTTATGCAAATTCCAGATTTGCTACTGTGCTTTAAACATTTACAATATAAAAGATAAATATTGTTAAAAAGCTTACTTATAATTAATATTTTGAAAAATATTTATTAAGTTATTTAGAACCTATCCTCTTTTTATATTTGGCCTTTAGGGTTCTTCATTTTAAGCTTTAGAACAATACGCTGCTTTGGTATACAGGGTGGTCGAAAAGTCTATATCCATCAAATTACTTGACATTTACATAGAATGTAAAAACTGTTAATGGCAACAAACAGGATGTGGATAGGCTATCTGTTGATCTTCAGAGGACCTGATTATGCAAATTAGGACATATACAAAATTTAACTCTTAAACCAAAACAGACAGGGACTAATTTGCATAATCACGTATCTGTTGACATGAACAGATTTTTAAATTCTATGGTAACATGAAGATATTTGAGGGATACAGACTTTTCGACCACCCTATACACAGTGACCTTCCCCAAATCAGTTATGTTGCTTCCAAGGCTAAACAGCTTAAGGAACTTGCTGGCTTGGAGAAATTCAAAATAGCAGATGAACTATCTTCAAAAAAAGAAAAAAAAAATGTAACAATGTATTAGGCTGCTGATTTAATATTCACGTGACTGCATTGGCACTGAAAAAATTCTCTATTCTAAACTGAAAGATTATCAAAGAAAATTTTCACTTTTATTAAATTAGCTTGCATTTTAATCAAATTCTATAATTATTTTCTTGATTGACTACAGGAATCGATTAAAAATTTATCTTTGTGAAGAAAAGAAACACATGTTTTTTTTCCTTTCTTTCATTAACTACGTCTGTATTTTGGACTTGATTTTATTTGAGATATTGTTAAAAAAGAGAAAAGTGTATTTTTCATATATATAATAGTGTTCCTATCATTAAAAAGAACACAATGGCAATCCAATGCTATTTTTGTTAACTTCAGTGTTTAACGGTGATAATGTAAGAAATTTTGCAAACTACGATGATACAAAGAATTCTAAAGTTTTATTTTGCAAAGGACCGTACTTATTCTTTTCTCTTTTAGACACAGTACTTAATTTATTTCAATTTTAATATATCTGTAGTTCTATAGTGAAGAGAAATAAAAATCTTGAGCACTTGGTTTGAAGGACTTTTATTTCTCCAAGTTTATGCAAATTGTTTAGGATTCAGTAAATTAAAGTTTGTAAATTTATCTATTTGTCTATAAATCTACATACCTATGTTTATTTATTTATTTATTTATTTATTTGTATATAATTTGCCTGCAATTTCATAGAGCTGTCCAATTCAATTTTAATATTAAAAAACTTTTCTTCATAGTAATGCTCAGGAATGGAATTAGAAAAACTTTAAAGGCTCAGCTTTAAACTTTGAGAAGCCCTGGTGTAGATAGTGAGGGGATAATTTGCAAAGTTGGTTAACTTGAAATCTTTACAATGAGATCTTTGTTAATACGTAGAAATTTTTAGTACATGTACGTCTTTTTAATCTTATTTAAAAAGTCTAATGTAATAAATAGGCAAAAGCTTACTTTTTGTGGACAGCAGGCAATAAAAGTTGTCATTTTTAATGATTTTAAAATATAAGCATTTAGATACAACAAAAATTCAAAATATCATTGCTTCAAAAGATCTTTTTGCTTGGTGTTTGAAAAAAATGAGGCTTTGGAATATAATTTTCACTAAAGGGAAGTGCAAATACCTTACTTGATGAATAATTTAATTCATTGAATTGAATTTAAAAAGTATGATGATTCAAATGAAAATCGATCATTCAGATAAAAAATAAAGATACTGTTGAAGAATATCTTTGATTATTTACCTGGTTGATTACAAACATACTTTTAACTTGTGTGTGAAAAAAGAAGTGCCTCCTTAATACTGCCTCTTAAAGAATAAAGGTTATTCTAACACAAGTAAATAGGCAACATATGCCTCCGCTATATTGACCTTTCCTTCTTATTAGTGCTACCATCTCATGCAGAAGAAGAACAATTGAACTCTGGATATTGGCGGTTATTATTGCCCCAATGTAATATAAAAAATTAAATGTTGCCAAGAGGGATTTTTTGGCCCCATGACATGGTTGTGATCTGTCCATCACCTAGGTTTAATATAAAAAAAAGTCATACAAAACATTAAGCATTTATTAAAAAAATAAAACAGTATACAATAAATTCAATACATTACATATATGTCCGAGGCCAATGGTCGGGCCCTTTTCAAAAACTCTCAGATGTCACCCCCTCTTGGCAGTCATGGTTTAATCTTATTTAAAATAAAGGAAAACACGTAGTATACTTGTTCCTTGCCATTCCTCATTCCATTTGAATTATCTTTATATTAGCAATAATAATTGATATTCTTAGTATTTTATTGCTACTTTAAATATTGAGGAGGCGAGTCTACATTAAGGCAATACTTAAATGTTTAAATATTGCTTTAATCTAGACTCGTCTCCTTCATAATAATAATTGAATTAAACAACTGTCACTTTATTACATTAATATGATTTATAAAAATTTCGAGACATCTTGGTAAAATTTTGCAAAATTTACATTAAGACCAAATATTGTAAATCAAGTTTTAAATCAATCTGGAAAATATTTGAGGCTGTGCAAGTTAACATGTAATTATTTTAGTAAATAAAATATTTAAACATATGAAATTATATAGATTTTTTTAATTACCTACCCTTAAATAATTTGCTTATAATCCAGATAAAAATGGTTATAAGTGTTTTAGTAAGTGTTTACTTTTCTTTTGGAGACATCTTGTTTCTTTGTGTTGTTAGTAAGTCTGCTTAAAATTTAAAAACTGAAACGAAAATTTAAAAAACAATCGATACACTTTTTTAATAAAAGCTTATTGATTAGTTTTTACATTTTTGTTTACAAACTATTTAATTCCACAATTGACAAATTTTGTTCTTTATACTTTATTGGTTTATGTTAGCTCTTTATATATTATTTGACAGTATTTAAGTTTATGTTAGCTGTATTGAATATCTTCATCCATTCCTGATATTTGCTTATTTGAATTTTTTTAACTGACATAATAATTCATGTGTTACAAAAAAGTAATGCATTACAATTTATTTCTCTGAAAGTATGGGACATACAACTTTGCAACTCAACCATCGCATTGCTACAACCATCGGTTATACAGATTATTTTTCAAAGAAATCTTCTTCAGTTTTTTTGGCTTTATGCCAATGTTCCAGAAGAGCGCTCTATTTCCCATCAGTACCATTCTTGGTCCTGCTCACGCGCAACTACTTTTTCACAGTACACATCAGATTGAATTGGATCCCACTGAGTGCATTTTCCAGCACTCCGTGGGATCCAATTCATCCCGACATGTTCTCCCTCAGAAACTAGGAATTTTATCACAGCACCCTGCTTGTAACGTGCATCACTGACGTCCACCATTTTTAACACTCACTATCATGGCGCCATCTAACGGCAGAGCTTGCAACTTTGCCTCCTCAATATTTTAGCCACGCAGCATTGTGTGTGCCATAGAAATCAATTGTGGTGCATTACTTTTTGGTATATATATTTTTTTAATTGAAAATAAACCAGAGTCACTGATTTTGATATGATAATTTTATGGATAATTTAAATGTCATTATTTTGTGTAATGTCATTATACAAATAGTGTCTCTTATTCTGGAGATATATAATTTATTTGATCATGTTAACAATAAATGTTTATTGTATTCAGTGTTCTGTATTTTATTTTATCTTAATTTATTTTATTTTATTTTCAATTAGCTGATTGAATTTTCAGAAGAGATTTATTGCCTCATTTGATCAGCAGGCTGCAATAGGCTTCTAATAGGCTCAAATTAGGAGTTTCTATCTCTTAAATGTGTTTTAATCATTTCAGTAATCCCAAATGTCAGCTCAGTTGAGCCAATGTACCTAAAAAATATAATAATAAATAAATTTATACTTATAAAAAAAAAAAGCAAAAAAAAAAGCAATAGATTAAAAGTAATAAATTTCCAAAGTTAAATACCTTTTAATCATTGTTTGTGATGGTAGCTTCAGCAAACAGCTTTCTCAAGCAAATTCATGGCCTTTTTGGTGAAGACAACTGCCAGGCTCAGTCCATTGGTTATTTTTATATGTAAAAGCTATTAGCTGTTCATATAAGAACAGAGCACATGGAAATCCATCCAATTCCATAACCTTGAAAATCTACTCACATTTCTTTAGTTTTTGTTGCCTTTTGAGAAAGAATTAGAGATTGCTTTGATTTAATTTTTTTCTCAAACGAGTACAACTCCATTGGAAAAATAGAATAAGTTTTATTATGAACTTCGAACGTGATTTACATGCTTATTTCACTACCAAATCACACGAAAAGCAAAACACAACATAAACAAGCACAAAACTATAATAATAACAAATATTAGCTGTTTGCTAATTATTTAAACGGAATTGAAACGTGACTGTTGCAAAATATTAGAAAAAGCTGCTCCCCATTGCAAAAAAATAGAATAGTTGATATGAACACTCAAAATTAGCAATGTTAATATTTTGTTGTGTTGCCTTTTGCACCTATCACAGCTTGCATACGACGTGGCATATTATTGTTAACAAGCTGAAAACTCCTTCAGTGTTCTCTCCAGAAAATTTTATCAGGTGGGTGGAAAGATAAAATAGCCTGGCAGACAAAAACTAAAAGCAAATAAAATATTATGCAGTTGTGTGCAGTTTTTCATGTATTCAGCCGGGCGGCATGCCCGTTCAAAAGGGCCTAGGGAGAACCCTGACGTTGTCTTGAAATTGACACCTAGATATGTCGGATTGCAGACACAAGTTCTTGTCTAGTGCTGGGAACGTGCTCGGAGAGTTTTTCTTCATAATGACCCACAGATTCTCAATCGGATTTAAATCCGGTGAATTGGCAGGCCATGGAAGCACATTTACACCACGATCTCTGAGCCATGTCATTGTGCGTTTAGCAGTGTGAGCAATGCCCCATCCTTTGGAAGATAAATTCCTCATCCTCATACAGTTCTTCTGCCGAAGGAATCGTGAAAGAGTCCAGAATTTCCATGTAAACATCTGCGTTCACTGTTCCACGTACAATACATAGTTTTCCAACCCAATGTGAGGAAATGCAACCCCACACCATCATCGCCGTGGCAAACTTCACAGAACATTTGAGGCAATCTTGTAGAAACAGTTCTCCTTTTTCTCCTCCGCACCCTGAATCCTTGACCTCCATGCACAAGCAAAACACAGATTCATCACTAAACAAGATTTTGCTCCATTCTTCATCGCTGTTTGCACCTCCTCAAGACAATTTTTTCATTGAATTTTCGTCAACAAAGGCTTGATTTTCGGAACTCTTGAGAAGTAACCATGGCAGCATAGTTCATTTAGATACTCTGACTCCATGATTGGTTTTCCATATGAAGTGGAGATGTCTCAGACTCTTGAATCGATGTTTCCTAGCAATCCTCAAGAATACTCTCTCATCCCGGGTTGTGGTTTTAGGCTTTCTTCCACCTCTGGAGCGATTGTTTATACGCTGGGCCTGGACATTATCTTTCTTGCCGTGCTGGTGGGCACGGACTATTCTTGAAACAGTAGCTTGAGAACATCAGCTATGTTTGCAATCCTGGTCTGCCTCAGTCCTGTTTTATGTGCATTCACGATGATCTCCTTAGTATTTTCAGTGATGTATTTGTTGTGCCCCATAAGTGCAACTTTCAGAACACTAAAGCACTCTGTGTTTCAGGGAAAGGTTCTTTTATATGTCTGATTGTAAATATGCAATATTAATCCTTTTTCTGCATAAAGTGGATATGATATATCCACACAAAATTACGAGGGTAGCCCAGAAAGTAATGCACCACAATTTTTTTTCTTCATCAATTATTTATTGAACACAATGAAACTTGTACACACAAAAGAATGATGTTTCTTTTACACTCCCCATTTTCCCATATAATCTGTGTGTGGCCTTCCTTCCAGCGAGACGTAAGGGCATGTATGCCCTGTCGGACCAGTCCTTGTTCTGTTCCCGCAGCCATGTCTTCACTGTGTGAATCACCTCTTCGTCATCCTCGAAATGTCTTCCACAAATGGCATTCTTCAATGGCCCAAACAAGTGAAAGTCTGAGGGTGCTAGGTCAGGTCTGTAGGGTGGATGGGGTAATAACACTGTCCAACCCTGTTTCGTGATGTGTTCTGACTTGCGTGAGGGCGAGCGTTATCGTGTTAAAGCAAACAATCAGCTGGGTTATGTAGTCCAAGTCGCTGGAAGCACTTCTTGAGTTTGATAAGCAGCTGCTTTGAATTTTTTCTTCTGTGGAGAGTGCGGATGACGCCATTCCATCGATTGTAGTTTTGTTTGGGGCTCAAAACAGTGCACCCAGGTTTCATCAGCTGTCACAATCTGGGACAAGAAGGCTTCCCTCTCAGCTTCAAAATGTTTTTTCTCAGAGCTTTGTGTTCCTCCGTAAGGCAGCGTGGAACCCATCATGAACACGTTTTTGTGTAATCAAGAGCATTTGCTGATTGACAGCTCCAGCGCCAACTGCCGAGTCATTCTGTGTCAGTCCTGACGAATGAGCGCATCAGCACGCTGCATCTTGTCAGGTGGACAGCTGAGGATGGCTGCCCTGACCGCGGCAAATCTTGGAGCTCTGCCGAACTGCTTTCTGATGGCCTCGCCCTCTGTGCCCAGCGACTAACCATACTTCTGTCGACTGCTGATGTTCAATAAACTGCACATAAACGTTTGTGAATGTTTCCAACAGTTCCTTGCTCCGCAGTGAGAAATTCAATAACGACATGCTGCTTGTAACGTACATCACTTACAGAGGCCATGTTGTTCCATTGCTGCATGTATGCTATCTATCGGAAGAAATGGAAATTTTGCGTGCGCACTCCGAACACTTCAAAGAATGCATATCTCAAGTTTCGCATTCGTACCATTCTTGGGGACAGAGAAAAATATTGTGATTTTGTAATGAAGTGATGCAACTTTTTTAGGAGAGGTGCTTACTGTAATAGAAACTAGATTATCGTTTTCTGTAATAGAATCACAGTCTGGATTGCTCCAGGATTGACATCAACTTCGTCTGGCTCAGTAGAATCCAGATAATTCGTTTCATTATTTATATTTGTAGATGATATACACTGAAACTGATTTTTCTAAATTTTCATTTTGCTCCTGGTTAGTTGTTTTACTTGTCTGGTTTAGGTGAATTTTTTTAGTTTGTTTTTCAGGTGATTTTTTTTCCTTCTTTTGACATTATTTGTTGGTTGTTTATATAATGGAAAGTTAGAGGGAACAACACCTGATTTTAATTATCTTTTTTTATTTTTTTTTTTCTTCCAATATTGAAATCATGATCTTTAAAGTGAATACTGCAGATGCAATCTCTAAAGAAAGGAAAATCAATAAATTAACACAAGAAGATAAGAAAGAAAGATTTACAATCTACACAAACTATTTGTTTGGAAGAAGAAAAATAATTACTGTGCCTGTCTTTTGGCCTCCATACACTGCTGTCAACATTTTTACTAGATATAGTTTTAATCCATTGTTCTGTGGTTCCCATATTTTAGAAATTGATAAAATGTAATATTGGGTGTAGAGCTCTGTAAATTACATAGAGGTACACAACAATATGTCATTTTTTGTGAATTGAATAAAGGAAATAAACATAGATTACAATTTTTGCTTCTGCAGAGACACACAATGAAAGTCAGCTTAGACGAAACTTGCAAACAATCCACAGCCCCTGGTGTCACGTTTTCATTGGCATTGGCTAGGCCTTGTCCATTTACAGGGCGAATCAAAAGTTGCTGGAAATAGCTGTGTATCGGAAATAGTGTGTAAAATGAACGATTGTGCTCTATCTGTGGGACATTTTTGGATTTTTGGCTGCATTCTTGAAAACTGTCATTTTGGGTCAAGGTTCATTTTCTTAAATGAGAAGTGGGTCATGTGGCATATCAAATAACACCAGCTTTTTTCAGGAGTTCATTCATGCAATCAGGTGTCAGTTAATAACAAAAACACTGACCTTCCAAACTAAAACACCTCGAAAACTGGGTTGCAGCAGCTAAAGGATGTGTTCAATGTGTTGCCCTTACTGCTGAACACACAGCTCAAGGCTCTATCCATTCATTATGCACGTACACAAGAACATTATGCACATAAGGCCTGTAGGATGCATTGCTGAAGGCAACGTTTGCTTTGGATTTTCACAGAATACACAAATTGTTTCAAATCCAGCAGTGTGAGGTCTGGGGAATATGGTGACCACTCCACAGGACCCCGCCAGCCAATCCAATGACTAGGTAATTCTCATTGATGGACATTATGTCCATAATGTGGTGGTGCGCTGTCCTGTTGGAAAAAAAAAACTGGGAAACTGCCATCTTCAGTCAACAATGATGGGAACAGTGTTCTCTAACATTTGCAGGCACTCATCAGCATTTAGGGTACCATTATGAAATTGGTCCCATTATGAGGGTATCCCAGAATCGCATCAACAACAATTTTGGATTGATCTGTCCAATGAGGGTTCGTATCGCTCCAATATCTAATGCTCTAACGGTTCACCACACCATGGACATTTGTCTCACCATTATCCACAATGTTATGTGTAAATGAAGGATCCAGTTCATAGTAGTCCCAAGCACAGGTACAGAACTCTTCACGTCTGCCTGGATCATCCTCTGATACTTTTTCCTGCATCTGAACTTTGAATGGATGTTTGGCTGAGTACACACTCGGCTGCAAGCAGTCTTGTGCTGCATTGTGGATAGGCTTGCCAACCCTCTCGGATTGCCTGGGAGTCTCCCGGAATCAGACGGCAACAAGCGGTGAATTAACATGGAGTCTTCCATAGTCTCCCGGAATTGTCAGTCTGAAAATTGGCAAGCCTAGTTGTGGACTACTGATGGGTTGTTCAGGAACGAACTGACTCTTCGGAAGGTAGTTGGTAAGGAACTAGCTCGCGCTTCGGGAGTCGCGACTCGCAGACAATTTTGTTTTGTAAGTAGCTCACAGTTACCTTGTGAACAATCTCACCTTATAGGACAATCTCTCAAGCCTGAAGAATGAAGCTCTCAACTAGCCAATAGCCTGTCTTGAATGGGTCATCTGACTGTAATCTGGTATAAAAGAATACCATCTCCAATTACCTGCAACAGACAATGGTACAGTGTCAAGGATTTTGTTATTAACTTGTGTACCACAACAGATAACTGAAATCCGACTGCAGGAATGAACTCCTGAGAAAAATCTGGTGTTATTTGATATGCCACATGACTCCCTTCCCATTTAAGAAAATGAACCCAAAATGGCGGATTTCCCAAAAGATAAGAGCACCTTTCCTGCTATCATGATCATATTGTTCATTTTACGCACCATTTCCGACATACAGCTATATCCAGTTACTTTTGACTCGCCCTGTAGTTGGCTTTGTTCTACCATAGCCTACAAGGATTAAGGGAACTCTCTTAATCCATGTAGGCTTTGGTTCTACAGAACTCGCCCGACCGTAGCGCCATCTCTTGGAGCTATCATATAATAGTGTAAGCATTGGAAAACCAATCTTTGAGAATAAATAGTGTCCTTGCTAGAAAATGAGAACTGTGAGTTAAGTGGATATCATTTTTCATATATATATGTAGGTCCTTTGCTTTACATTTATTATTATAATTCATAACTATAAATCCTTGAGATATTAATTTAATCATCTAAATGTTAAAAACAGCCTGCATTTAAATCGTACGCACGATATAATCAAAATAGGTGCAAGTGTACAGAAGGTGCACTGGCGTTCTCGTTTTTGGGCGCTGCTATTAAAAAACCAAGACGAGATTAGGTTTCTTGTTTTTATCCTATTTGATTAAAATTCTTTGTTTCGTATTCTCTGAATAAATATTATTATATAATTGCAGTGGTATTGATTATATGATTTCTGGTAGAATATTACTCTTTTATTTCGCTGGTATACATGTAAAATGGTTAAACGAGTTACGCCTTCGTATCTTCGTTCTAGTCCATGTAATAATAAAACCTCGACTTTTATTGGGTTAATAAAATAAATTTATAGGTTAATATAAACATTACAAAAATTTAACAACTATGTGATTTTGTCAATGAGATTTACTTTCATTCTTATTTAATTAAACGGAAAACAAAAATTCTGTGTTATGCTATAATCTCAAAAATATAAGTTTTCCAATTTTTTGAAGCCAAAGAGAGTTTCTTTGAAGAAAAATTGTTTTTCTGATGAATTTAGCCCTGGAAGGCTAATCATATTTGACGACCGCAAATGCTAGCCATTAGTCCATTCGATCAGTTTCTTCCAGTGGCTACCATTCGACTAACCGTCATTATATTGACTATTTTGCATTTAAGATTAAAATATCTACATATATCAAATGTTATTGATCAACCTAGCTCTATACATAAGTATAGTGGAAATGAAAGTTAACTTTTATAATTTACCATTTATTTGTAAAATGTTATTAATAAGAATAGTACAATTATTTGACATCAAGAAAAGAGTCTCAAGAAAACTTGAAAAAAAAACAAAACAAAAACAAAATAAAACAAACAAAAACAACATAACAATTTTCCTTAATCATAACAAAATAAACACCATTTATTTCCCATGAAATTATAATGTTTTAACTTCAGGAATAACTAACACGTTTTTCAACCCTGTATTTTTCACAGATACTAATATCGCATTTGGCTCATTTGACTATATCCTGTCTCAGCTTCAGTTGAGAGTGACGTCACGGAATGACGTCGCTTTCTGGACATAGTGCACAACATCGTATCCTTCTGCCGTTAGACTAGTACCATAGCCTAAGAATAAGTTATGCTATGTTAGACCGTCTTATAAACACGTGGCTTCTCGAAAGTAGAATCATCGAATGTTATCTGTCAGATATCATTTTTTTTTAAATTAATGTTTAAAATATTTTAATCCTCTTCTTGGAAAGTTGATCATCTTCGATTTCTGACACATCTCTGTTACGTCCTTTACGTAGGAACAAGATGCCGCCATTTTACAATCAAATAATCTCGTCTACAGACCAACTTCATTTTATTTAATTTTTTTTTTTTTTAAATTTCGTCAATTGGCTTTTCTATCTGCCGATTTTATATTATATTGAGGAGAAGAATATGAAATATGATTGCAGAAAGAATTTTGAACTTTTATACAGAAAATCTTTCGAACTATTTCTTCTTGCGGACGAACTGTAATCGCTTCACTCGTGACATCACTCTCGACTAAAGCTGAGACAGGGTATAGTGATGAGCTAAGTCGTGATTCCATGTTCACAGATATAACTGTGACTGCTAGTTTCTGATATCAGTGAAATCACTTGTTTCTTCCTATGACTTAGACAAACTGCGATGATGATTCACAAATATATGTTATCGAATGTTGTGATGAATATATTCTCTGATTGCAGTTTATTAAAGAGAATATATTCTGTAGCGATGATTTGTAAATAAAATAATAGACAGTATAATAATTATTAAGAATAATAAAAAGGACATCACAAAGGGAATAAACAATACGAGGCCTTTCGGTCATTTTATTTTCAAAGACCTTCCTCAGGTATAAAAATCTTTTTGAAAGTTATAACTGAAAATCTTCTCTCAGTAAAAGATAAGAATATAAGTTTAAATACATTGTTGAGAGGTATTATTTCATCATTTGATTGTTTACATCATTAGTTGATCATTTCAAATTGTTACAATCAGAGAATATTTGTACATTGTTATTTATAATTGATTAAAGGTATATTTACATATTTTTATATTAAACTGATTATGATTATATTTACAAAATATAGAAAAAGGAATATAATTAAACAAAAATTTTTTAATTAACAAGTGAAAATATAGTAATTTAAAAAGAATTATTATAAAGTTGTAATTAAAAAGATTTTTTATAAAGTTAAAATTTTTATTACAATATTTCCCATTTTTTATCTAATTTATATGATTGATGGGCTATACAATTTTTTGATTTGTTTATGTAGTAGCTTTCTTTAATTAATCTTTTTTGCCAATGTTCTTCAGTTCCTAAAATTTTTGTATTTTCCCAATCAATTTCATGATTTTTGTTTTTATTATGTAGATATAATTGATTATTTTCATTACATTTTTTTAAATCATTTTTGTGTTCATCAATTCTTTTTTTCATAATTCTTTTTGTTTGTCCGATATAATGATCATTGCATTCTTTACAAGGAATTTTATAGATAACATTATTTTTTATATGTTTATTATTATTTTGTTCTAATTTTCTGTTTAGTAAAAAGTTTCCTATTGTTTTTTTATTTTTGAAAGCAATTTTTATATTATTTTTTTGTTCTCTTTTTATTATTTTTCTAAGAGATTTATTTAATTTTGGGTGATAATTAAATGTTATATAGTTATAATTTTGATTTAAATTAATGATTTGGTTATTTTTCTGTTGTATGCAGTTTTTCCAGTAAAAATTCCAAAAAATTTTTTCAATAAAATTAATAGGGTAGTTATTGTTAATTAGCATTTTTCTTAATTTTAGTAATTGATGTGTGATATTTTTCGTGGAGCAGACTCTATGAATTCTTTGTAAAAAATTATTAATTACATTGATTTTATAATGTATAGGTTGAAATGATTTAAAGTTAATCATGATATTTCCTCTTGTGGGTTTAATATAAATATCAAAAGAAAATTTTGAATTATTATTAATTTCAATTTCTAAATCTAGATATTGTATTTTATTATTTTCCATGGTGTTTTTAGTAAACTTGAAATCAGAAACTTTTTCTAGATATTCTATAATTGGGTCTATTTCGTTGTTTTTTATTATTATGAAGATATCATCCATGTAGCGTTTCCATAAAATTATTTTTTTGTTTAAGTTAGAGTGTAATAGTAATTTTTCAATGACATCCATATAAATGTTAGCTAAAAATCCAGATAGACAACTTCCCATTGGTAAACCTTTTATTTGTGAATATAAGTTATTGTTAAATTTCATTTGGTTTTCAGATAAGACTAGTTGAAGAGCTGATAATAACAAATTTATATCCTTGACTTTATAATTTATGCTATATAATTTTTCTTTAATAATTTTTTTAATTTCTTTAATTGGGACAAAGTCATACATTGATTTTATGTCTAGAGTATAGATTTTTGATATTTATATTAAACCCACAAGAGGAAATATCATGATTAACTTTAAATCATTTCAACCTATACATTATAAAATCAATGTAATTAATAATTTTTTACAAAGAATTCATAGAGTCTGCTCCACGAAAAATATCACACATCAATTACTAAAATTAAGAAAAATGCTAATTAACAATAACTACCCTATTAATTTTATTGAAAAAATTTTTTGGAATTTTTACTGGAAAAACTGCATACAACAGAAAAATAACCAAATCATTAATTTAAATCAAAATTATAACTATATAACATTTAATTATCACCCAAAATTAAATAAATCTCTTAGAAAAATAATAAAAAGAGAACAAAAAAATAATATAAAAATTGCTTTCAAAAATAAAAAAACAATAGGAAACTTTTTACTAAACAGAAAATTAGAACAAAATAATAATAAACATATAAAAAATAATGTTATCTATAAAATTCCTTGTAAAGAATGCAATGATCATTATATCGGACAAACAAAAAGAATTATGAAAAAAAGAATTGATGAACACAAAAATGATTTAAAAAAATGTAATGAAAATAATCAATTATATCTACATAATAAAAACAAAAATCATGAAATTGATTGGGAAAATACAAAAATTTTAGGAACTGAAGAACATTGGCAAAAAAGATTAATTAAAGAAAGCTACTACATAAACAAATCAAAAAATTGTATAGCCCATCAATCATATAAATTAGATAAAAAATGGGAAATATTGTAATAAAAATTTTAACTTTATAAAAAATCTTTTTAATTACAACTTTATAATAATTCTTTTTAAATTACTATATTTTCACTTGTTAATTAAAAAATTTTTGTTTAATTATATTCCTTTTTCTATATTTTGTAAATATAATCATAATCAGTTTAATATAAAAATATGTAAATATACCTTTAATCAATTATAAATAACAATGTACAAATATTCTCTGATTGTAACAATTTGAAATGATCAACTAATGATGTAAACAATCAAATGATGAAATAATACCTCTCAACAATGTATTTAAACTTATATTCTTATCTTTTACTGAGAGAAGATTTTCAGTTATAACTTTCAAAAAGATTTTTATACCTGAGGAAGGTCTTTGAAAATAAAATGACCGAAAGGCAGAAAGAAAAGACCGCATTGGAAGCCATAGAAGTGGCATGAATATTCTCGAAACTTTTGGAGAACATTACTTCATACTTTTCCCTCTTTAAATGCTAACAGCAATGTGTGGCCAGTCATTTACACGACAACATGGGTCGAGACAAGGCAGTGGATCAACATATGTGCAATAGAACAAGCCAATAATTTGGAAGCAACTTATCTCAGCACGAAATAGCCAGGAATCTTGGATTTCCATCATCTACAGTTCATAATATTACTAATAGGTACAGGACGAGAGGAAATACCACCATTCGTAAAGGGCAAGGACGAAGACACTTAGATTTTCAGAGGTCACTGCATTAAAAATAGACATTCAACAGTAACAGAAATTGCGGAATGGGCTCGAAGATTCTATCAAAAGCGTTTATTGTTGAAACCGTTCGCCAGTACATCACAAAATGTAAGTTGAAGCTCTATTATGTAAAACGAAAGATGTTCATAAACACACTGCAGCAACATAGGTGCCTGGCTTGGGCACACACCCATCAAATGTGGACTGATGCCCAGGGGCAACGTGTTTTGTTATCTGATGATAACGAATCTACATTTATGGTTTTTGTTGGCGAAAATCGTCGGTGTTTACTTAGGACCAAAGAAGAAAAGTTTAATCCTGCCTGTTACCGACATGCTGTACAGAAGCCGGCTTCAATAATGGTCTGAGACTGCGTGAGTGTGAATGGATTGGGAAACTTGCACATCTGCAATGGCACCGTTGATGCAGAAGCACATATTGGAATTTTAGAAGAATATATGTTCCTTCTCGGTGACATCTTTTTTGGAATCCGACCCTTTCTATTTCAACAAAATAATGCTAAACCCCACACCGCTTGCCGTACAGGACAGTGGCTACACAACAGACGAATTCGAGTGTTAAATTGGCCTGCCTACAGTCCAGATTTGTCCCCGATAGAGAATATATGGCGAATTAATAAGAGGAAGTTACGTCAACAACGACCCCGAACAGTTCAACAGCTGAAAACTTTTGTGCTCCAGGAACGGCAACAAATTCCCGTGCAGTAGTACAGAAATTGGTCTCATCTATTTCTCGACGGCTACAGAGCGTGATCAGAAGACCGGGATATGTCAGCCATTGGTAATTCACCCACAGCATTTTTTGGAGAGTGTTGTAACCGCCAGTTCACAAAAAACCTAATATTTATTACTATTAATTAAATTTTTGGTTCCGAAATGTTTAATACCTACCCAATAAACTATCTTCTTTTGAAATAAAATAAATTCATATGTCAATGTATCAATATTTTGGCTACATCGCATGTTTTCACCTGTCCCAACTTTTATGGAAATGAGGGTTGTATATAATTTTGCAGCAGATATTATTTATTTATTTGACTTTAACAATGTCACTAATAACTGTGAAAATCACTGGTAACGGTTCGAGAATAGCACTTATGAAAATCACTGTTAACAGTTTTAAAAATTCGAGAGTAGCAGTGATGACTTGTGTAATGTCACTATCAGTGAAGAAATCACAGGTAGTGAAGTGCTAACCATGACATTGTCGTATGATGTTTTTTTTTGAACAGATACTACAGATTTTTCCTCTTTTTTAGGTTGGTATCCTTTTCTGGAGTGTTAGAGATAACTCCTGAGGTGCCAGCAATCACAGTTTTTATAGTCATGCAGAAGAGTACGTGTTATCTCTTATACAAATTATTCACCGAGTGATATGCAGCCGGTTTCTACGTTTTTGTCTATGTAAGGGATTCCATTTACCATGTGTTTGGAACCACTCTCAGACAATTTTCTGGCCATATTTTGCTGGCTTTTTAGGGAGATAACCCGAAAGGAACATCTGCCGGTAAATGCCATAACTTCTTTCAGACTTTTCTCCATGACTATCTTTAACTCATGTGAATATTTTATCATCTCTTGTCATGTTAACATTCTACTAGAAGCCATTTTAAAATTTACAGGACAATATACTTACTAAATTGTTACAATTTTAACAATAATAATTAAGTTCTCTGTAACAGTAACGGCAGCCCGACTTTTTACACTAAGATGTGTTGAATGTCCGATTCCCTGCACATCTCTGAAGTAAACAGCCAAGAGAACATGAATACATTCTTAACTGTGGACGTTTAAATGATGCCATCTTTCACATTTAACTTTATTTGATGTTACATTAACTAATTTGAAATAAGGAAATAATTAATTTTTCCATACAATTTATTATTTTGTGGAAAAACATCCTAAAATCTTTTTCGGAAAACCCTTTATTTAATTTCAAGTTCACAACCATTTGAAGTGAGTGCCGCTCGAATTTAGTGCATTGCAATAAATTTTCTTTTATTATAAACGTAGGAGTTGTGATAAATATATATTAATTAAGATAAATAACACTCCTTTAATTAAAAGAAGACAAATAAATTAAAATAAATAATATAAAACAATAAAAAAGTCACCCAATTGGTAAAGTAAAAGCTGAAGGATGAAATATAAATGAAACACAGGACTTGTGGAGAAACTCAGATGAAGTACAGAAGAAACACAGAAGAGACGAAGATCTAGTGAAGAAATGTTACACGAACACAGGGAGGTACACAGTTACAGATGAAAAAGGTCTATGATGGAAGTTTGATGATTCGTAATACGTAGATGACTAACTTGAAATACTTGAAATATAACGTTATATTTCACAACAATCCTGATCACAACAATCAAAATAAACATAATATCACACATTTTATTAGATTACATTGTTTTGTTTTTTATTATTATATCTTCCATTCATTCAAAAATTTTTATTACTGAAGATGGTAAAATATCCCGAAAACGTTATATTTCAAGTATTTCAAGTTAGTCATCTATGTATTACGAATCATCGAACTTCCATCATAGACCTTCTTCATCTGTAACTGTGTTCGTGTAACATTTCTTCACTAGATCTTAGTCTCTTCTGTACTTCATCTGAGTTTCTCCACAAGTCCTGTGTTTCATTTATATTTCATCCTTCAACTTTTACTTTACCAATTGGGTGACTTTTTTCATTGTTTTATATTATTTATTTTAATTTATTTGTCTTCTTTTAATTAAAGGAGTGTTATTTATCTTAATTAATATAAATTTTCTTTTAGTCCGTGATTTTCTCACAGGTGAAATACTCGTTATTATACAGGGTGTCCAAAAAGTCTGGTAACTTGGCAGATGTCTCAAAGCTGCCAGGTAGGCGAGATCTGATGTGTGTAATTTATAGGTAATGGGGAGGGGGGGGGGTTGGGAATTCATTGCTGCACTCAAATTTGATCTTGACTCCCAAATTTAAGGTCATCCATTTGCTAACTCGAAAACTATTAAAGACAGAAAAATTTCCGATTGCTACCCTGTAGAGCAACACCACATTAGTCTAAAAACAATTTTTAATCACACCCTTCCCTTTGAAAAAAATTGAGAAAATGGGTGAGAAAGAGTCGCTCAAGGTCAGTTTGGGCTGGTCAGGTTGATTGAGGTTCCTAACACATTTGAATTGCAGTGAAGCACACCTCAGCCAATCTGGCCAGCCCAACCTGGAAGAGTTATGTATTGCTTTGTGGCTTGACAAACATCCGACCCATTTCATTTCAGCATGGCTCAAAAAGTCTTCATCGGATCAAACTTAACAAAAATATAAATTGATACCTCCCATGATTGTATCTGCTAGATTAAGCAAAGTTTTTGTATCTTTCTTTCACGAGCAGTCCATTGCCGTAGATGGATCTATAAGCCACCATGGATCCTCAAAACGACCTAAAGTCTGGTTTAGCTGGATTCCAAACGGCCATGGGAATCCTCTTGGTTAACTCTTGGAACCAATTTCCTGTCTAGCTAAGATTTAGCATCATGGAGTGTAAATGTCTAGAACTATAGCAATCATAAGTTATATGCTAAACTTTTAATTTTTTGGTACTTAATGCACTGCTAAATTGAAGTGCCAAATGGACTTGGACTACTTTTTTTTTATCCCAATGGGATGCAAACTTGGAATATAATAATAGTACCAGGTAATAATATATTTTTTCTTATCCGGACTTTGATAAAAAAAATTGTATATTTAAATAACTATTTTTATATAAAAATACAGGGATGGATCTGGAGTTATTTTTTTTGTAGCCACTGTTTAGCCACTTTCAAATTTTTTATAGTCACTTTCGTATTTTTTAGCTCCCAGTGTTGCTAACTCAAAAAATTTTTCCTTCTAAAACCGAGCAAAATAATCCGCTGAATTTAATTGTACTAAATTAAATATGCTAAATTAAGTGGATTTTTGCATAATTTTAATTTTTTTTATTAATTAATTTTTATTAATTTTTTTATTAATAATCTAAACAACCTGCAGGTTGTCCCCTAACGACGGCTGAAGCCCAACAGGGGGTTTTCTTTTTCTTTTTTTTATAATAAAGGACAATCACAAACATCCATGCCCCAAGCGGGATTTGAACTCGCGACTTGCTGGTTGCGAGAGCGATTAGACCTGCACCTCAGCGCTCTCGGCCAACAAGCTGGCATGGAGGTGCAGGTCAAAACTTATGTTAATGTTCAAAACTTATCGGAATATCCACTAAGTTGGCAACAATGATGCCAATTAATGCAGGTGTCAATGACAAACATCGGATAATGACAAGTTAATCATTTTGCTAAGCATGATATTTAATCAAGAGGAAAAAGTTGTGTATAATGTCACATAAAAGGAGGGAAAAATTTGTGTATGGCTTAGAAAATTACCAATACAGTGACTTCCAAAAGATAAATCAATAAATCATGTTCACATTAATATGATCGGAATAATTTTAAGCTTCAAACTAGAAGTAATTCAAAATAATCCCAGATTAGAATGACGATTAGGGAAGATAATGGTGTAAACTTTCTTTTTTTGCCACCAACTTTCGCCACTTCTAAATAAAAATTGCCACTTCGATTTTTTTGTGGGCCGTTAGCGAAAGTGGCAATCAGCTATGGTACTCCTGAAATAGAATTCACCGGGATGGCAACAGAGAAAATTTTGTATTAAGCGGGATTTCATATTAACTGGTTTCATAATAATGGGGTTCGGCAAAAATTACTTAAAGGCTAATCATTAGTCGATTCAACTAACATGTGCTTCCTAAAATAAAATGATGCAACTCACCAGAGCAACACATGCGCTCTCTATAAGGTGAGTGAGTTAACACATGGAACCAGCACAATTCACGCAACCGTTATAGTGTTGCATCTAGATGGAAACAGAAGGGCGTGGCACCCTGCCCTTTATCAGCATCTGTAAATTTTTATTGGAATATTTAAAGTAACCATTGTAATGAGCACTTATGCCTCTGAATTGCCCTGCTTTTTGACCAAATATGCTCTATTTATTGTTCACTTCTCTGCCCACTATTTTGCTAGATGCAAACCTGTGTTATATAAGATAGTCAAAAATGAAAGTGACATTAGTCGATTCTATAACATTAGCTTTCTAGGGTTAGCGTCAGTTCAAGAAATAATTTATACAAATTTTATTTAAGTCAAAGTTAATATTTGTCAGTATGTTAAAAAAAAAAAAATTTCTCAATATTTGAGTGTGCTTATTTTATTGCAGAATAATAATTGTTTCAGTGTATACAAAATTGTTTAATAACATGTGTGAATGTGCAACATGAATACAGATACAGAGCAGGGAGAGGGGATACATGTATAAATTTTGAGGGAAGGAAGAGAACATCATGCTGAACCTTATTCACAAAGGAAAGCATCACTGGAAATGCCACCTATAGGAGATAAAAGTGACAAAGATACAGCAAGAACATAATACATGAAGCAGTATAAAGCATTTCATTATGTGAAATCAACAGTACAACAACTGGGTAGACGCAGAATACAGTTTCACACAAGATGTTCAAAATGCTAATCATTCCAGTGATGCATGCCTGACATCGACACCTCATGGATTGTTGAATGTTTGGTGATGACGTATACACCTGGTTGGATACCTTTCTCAATACATTCATACAGCGGCTCTTCCATTACCATCAGGTAACCCATGCACGAATTGCATATCAGTATTCACATAACAATGCATGTTCTCCGTACAACAGCGCCACGTATTCGTTTCCAGTGATGTTTTTCTATGTGAATATGATTCAGTGCGATGTTCTCTGTCTCCCCTCAAAGTTTATTTGCGGAGTTTGGGATGTCCTGTACATACAGCAACCAATGTACTTATAAGGAACCAATGAGCAGAGATTACGATCAGTGTAGATATTATAGAAAAAGAGCCAATCGGTGAATCCTTTGGGCCTCTATCCAGGGTAAGTACAGGAATGCCTCGATTATCGCATTTCTCGATTTATCCTGGTTTATAATTTGATACCAAATTATTAACGGATATTTATAAGAGAAAAGGATGAGACACAAAAACCATGGAATACAATAAATAATAGTTATTAAATAAAAATAAAAAATAAAATAATAATTAACAATTAACAAAATAATTAATAAATAATAAGTAAAATCAAAATAAAAC
Organism: Rhysida immarginata; assembly: GCA_023313115.1. Classification (NCBI taxonomy): domain Eukaryota; kingdom Metazoa; phylum Arthropoda; class Chilopoda; order Scolopendromorpha; family Scolopendridae; genus Rhysida; species Rhysida immarginata. The sequence continues at coordinate 1,424,644 of JAHWFO010028926.1, read as the reverse complement.
TGGAAATATAAAATCAAATAAAAAGCTGACGTTTCGGATAGAGACTATCCTTTATCAAAGCAAAAAGGCAATTCTCTAAAGGCAATTAGAATATTAGAGAATTATCCTGAAGTTATGAAAAAAGTACTAAAGGACGCCTTTATATATAGTTGGCATAGGGAACAGTAAGACGGTATTGGCTGAAAAAGCAGAAGAGGAATTTGAAGACGTGTTGGGATAGGCCAGGAAGGAGGACAAATAGGAGATAATAAGAGGGCGACGAAAAATAATGCAATAGGATAACACATACAAAATTAAAATTATAAAAAAAGTTTAGGAATGATAGGGTGTCTAGCAAAACGGTTTCGTAAAATTCCCTGGGGGGGAAAAAAAGAAATTATCCCTGAAAAAATCCCTTACCGTTCCCGGTTACACAATTTTATTGACAAAGCCCGGTCGCTAGTCACCCTGTAAAATAGTATCGCATAATAAAAAGGTCACTAAAATAAAAGAGTACAGAGAGCCTATGAAAAAAAGTACAGGGACAGACACAAAATGCACATAGAAGTAGAAAGATATGACAGAACATTAAAACTGAGACAAGATAAAGAAAGAAGAAAATAGGCCCAGAGAGCCTGCGACAAATTAGGGAATAGCTGAAGTTGAAGAGGTATATGGGAAAGGTAATGATGGAATGGTGCCTTTGCTAAGGTTAATGCCATTAGGGGTGAGGGAATTAAATTTCCAAATAAGAAAAGACTCGAATTGCTTTCTTTCTTTTTTGTTATGGAAGTTACTACGAAGAATATAAAGGCTGATGGCCTGTAAAGAGTGACCAGGGGAATTAAGTGTTTAGTGACAGGGGTGTCAGTATTGCTAAGAATATCGAACTTATGCCCGGCAAATCTGGAGCGTATGGTATTGCCTGTCTCTCCAATGTAATTTTATTTAATACCAAATTATTCAAATATAGTGCTCCAAATTCAAATATTGCAGTCATGAAATGTAGCCCGCTACTTATGCAACCAGAATTAGCCAACACTTAGTTCAAGTCGCTACTCTCCAGTTAGCACTCTTGTAGCGCTTTGGAAACAAGAAAGAATGATATCAAATCTATAGCTATCAAGAAGAAATGTAGAGTGATCAGCTTCGAAGATAAGTTGCATGTTATAAAAAGTATAAGACAAGCATCACCAAAGCCAAAATTGTAAAAGCGTACGGTCTAAATGAATTGACTGTTCGCATACTTTAGATGATGCTGCCAACTATAAGCAACAGCAACCTTGCCCAGAAACGGAAGTCATCTTATGATTGAAATGGAAATGCTTATTATCAGAGAATTCTATGAGAATTCAAATGATTGGAAAGCAAAAATGATTCAATGTCAATAGTGGAAGAAACTTTCTCTGCAAGTTCAGGTTGCTTTGATCGGTTCAAAAAGCGATCAGGACCTCGTATGTAAAACATAATTAATAGATTTGAAAAATCCTTAGCAATGATCACCCATTTTATACACATTAATTATCCCGATTGTCATGAATTCGATTATTATGATTCTTCATGGCAACAGTAACCATGATAATAGAGGTACTTCTATAGTTCATTGGTTGGTTTATCAGCAATTGCCAAACATTCAAGTAAGTTAAGCAATTTTGGCTGATTCATTATGTAGAATTTTATCACAATTATGCCCCATTTTTAAAATGTGGCAAGCAAAACTGGAATTGTTGCTATTACCACCGGTACTTTGGGCACAAATTATAGCAATTTCATGTACTTCATTTTTGTCACAGTTTTAAATTGTGTCCTTAGTGCTTCCAAGTAATCTTCTACTACTTCTATATGTCATGTTTAGTTTGAATTATGTGGCAGTCTTTTCAAGTCCCTTCATTAGTTCTCAGTTGCAATTTAGAAAAATCAAAATCGGAAATATTCTTGATAAAAAGAAAGCACAAATCAACAACAGGAGTTTATCAAAAGTGTGGATGTAGGAAGCTGAGTCAAATGAAAACCAGAAAACCGCTGTAGAAAATCGAAAACCGGTCCCATTGCAATCAGACCCGGTACACATGGGTGTGGACTCTCCCGCCCTCAACTGGCTTTGGTCCCACGTCCCCATATGACCCTGTGGCGTCATACGGGCGTTTCCAATATGCTGGCCCCTTTGTTGGAATGCATCAAAGAAGAGCAGTGTGGAGTGATCCGTTTCTTACACAGTGAAGGCACGAAACCAATAGAAATCATTCGACGCATGTTGTTACTGTATGGTGCTGCATGTGTTTTGCAGACTCGGATGTAAGAATGGTGTAAGAAATTCAGCAGCAGCACAACAAGTCTAGCAGATGAAACAGCCGAAAACGTTCTGCAGCCAGCCATCTGCAGGAAAGGTGATGCTGACTTTGTTCTGGAACTACAAGGGTCCCAAAGCGGAACATTATATGGATAAGGGCATGGACAGTGACCAATGCCACCTATAGTGAATTGGAGCATGACATTTTGAAACCTGCTATATGCACCAAGTGCCGCAGACTTCTCTCAGCAGGCGTTCTCATCCAGTTCGTGCGACCGTGGCGACTATCCAGGACTTGCATCTGGAGTGCCTCCCCCATCCTCCTTACTCTCCCTACCTCGCGCCCTCCGACTTGCACATCTTTGGCTCACTAAAAGACTCCTTAGGTGGCCACAAGTTCACGACCGACACGGAGGTGAAACAGGCGGTGCATGAGTGGCTGCACACGCAGCCAAAAGATTTTTTTTTTCCCCGAGGTATCCATGGCCTCCCGACTCGATGCCAAAAATGTATCGAAAAGCAGGGGGACTACATTAAAAAATAGTGTACTTGTTCCAACTCTGTCTGTAATAAAGGATTTTCATTTGACCAACCCTCGTACATTTCACTAATGACGTCAGCTTCTTCAGTGAGGTCAGTGGACAACCGATTTATTGAGAGACAATAAATCGAAAGCTAAAGTAATACAGGAAGGACAACCTTTTATAAGCAAAGACGTAAAAGGATAAGCAGTAGAGGCCCGCGTAGACATAAGTGGTGACATCCATGTCTGGTGGGAATTTGTGCGTTGCAGAGAAGTCCCCCGTTTCATGATCGGGCAGCTTTTATCACATAATTGTTTGTTTAACACAGCCTTTACTTCTTATCCTTATACGTTCTTTGATTGTTTGTGCTGTTATAACTATTCATTTCAGCGGTCCCAGCTTATCATATATCCTTATATTATTTTGCATGTGCATGCGTTGCTAAGGGTAAAACAATTGCCAAGCAATAAAACAATGTTGCTACGGGTAAAACAATAAAATAACTTATGGCTACAAATGTTATTTTATCCTGGTCAGTAGGAAACTATGAAAAGGATAATGAACATTTATTGCTAACTGAAATGTTGCAGGAAACATCCAAGTAATTCGAAGCAGTTGGAAAATCTTCTATTGACTCACAAATTACATGTAACTCAGATCTAATAACTCTAGACATTGAAAATCCAAATTTATTTGAAACAAATTCGGCTACATACATTGCAGGCTTTTTAGCCAAAAAATTCTTGAAAAAAATGAATGCATTGATTGTAAGAACATTTTAGTTGGTGATAAAATTTTATCGGATTCTAATTTTCCAGTGGTTAAAAGTTTTATAACCATATTTATTGCAATTGATTTATTTATTTTTTTATACAAAAATTATGTTCAACATCTTTTCCACTGTCTAATTTTTTGTGATATCTGCTTTTAAATCACTTTTAAAAAGTAAGTGAATAAAAGTCATATTAAAATAAACATTTGTTTTCTTGGTAAAATATGCATGTACAGGTATTGACAGAATTAAAAAAAAATTACAAGATTTCATTATAAAATAATGTTTTGGAATAAAATAATTATACTTTCAATATAATAAACTGTTTTAGTAAGTAAATGAGAAAATAAATGAACAATAATTTAATTTAGCATTTGAAAACTAAATAAAAAAACTTGAATGAATGCAGGTTTAGCAAAGCATTTGCTGCCCACTTTGATATGAACGAAAGCTTCTCTGCATACCAGAACTCTACAGAACTTGCACTAAATCAAGTAGAGCGTTCCTTCTTTTTCCTTTTACGTTCTTTGTTATAAGCAAAATTACAAGGAAATGACAAATCAGAAGAGAGTACTGTACACTTTAACGGTGGCGAATTCGGTGCAAGGCAAAAACTTCTACGACTCACCAATAACAAAACGAGTTGGGCTAAAAGAACCAAGCAATTCGCTGCATCTTAGGATTGCTTTTTTCAGCAACAATAGTTTAAAAGCTGTAGCGTGGCTAGGGGCTAGTTGGCACACTTTTCATGGGGATGGTTGGTACAGATACCAATCAGCTGGATAATCTTCATTTCAGGGGATTTATAGTGTTTATTTTAATTTTAAGAACAACAACAATAATAATAATAATAATTATATGGCCATGGATTTATATTTTTTATTATGAACTTACCTTAAAATAATGATTAGTGGGGAAAAATTATAATTTTTCTGAGGTAGGCTAATTTTACCGTGTTCAAAGGGCAAAATTATCCACCCCTTATTTTTTTATCCACCCCTTATTTTTTAAGGTCGGCCCATAATAAAAAAAAAATATAAACCTGTAGCCTAATATTAATTAATAGTTAAAGATAATAATTACCACTTAACATTGTTAATAACTCGCTCAAATATTAGGGGTTTTGAAGATTCAATATGGTCCGAACTTATAAAAGAAAAAGCAGCCGTGCTCACTGCCCAAAAGATGTAGTCCTAAGAGCAGTGAAGATGGTGAAAGAAGAGGGACGGTCAATTCGACAAGTAGCAAAAATATTTGACATCCCATTTAGCAGTTTGGCACGATACTGTGCCAAAGTTTCTATTGTAGATGGAAAAGTAGAGCCTTCTTCCCTGGAATATGGATACGTGAGCAACCGTCAGGTAGGTTCTGAAGAAGCAATACAGTATTTTTATTCCGAATTATGAGTGCAAGTAATGCCTCCTAATTTTTTATTTGAAAATGGGTATGCTTACTTGAGTAAAACAAAAAGTGGTAACTTTCTATAACCTTATTGTTCATAACTGCATACCGCACATTCCTTTTTACCTCAGCACATCAGCCACGTTCAGTCGAGCTCAGCCAATTCATTCCTATTTTGTTTGGCTGAACAAGTTGTGACATCACATTTGCCTTAGGCAAAGCTCTAAGTTTATCGAAGAGGTGCTTAGGTTGGCTGAGGAAGGCTGAAAGAAAATGGTGGTGCCCTTGAATAAAGTCAGGTGTAAGAAAAAGGTTAAGAGTATGTAAAGCCAAATAAGAATTAAATGATGTTACTTTTATGTTTTTTTATGAAAGCTGGCAACTTATATTAATTGTGGAAATTATTAATTTTAAAGAAAAAATTAATTTAAAAAAAAATTATAATTTCCTGGTAGATTTTTTTAATTTACCGATGCCATTTTATTCATCTAAAAGCCCAAAAAAATCATTCTTTTTTGGTAATGAAAAAAAAAATCTAAATGTGCATGCGTGAGGCTAAGAATCAACTTTGCAACTAGGCTGAAGAGGCTGAGCTGCTGAGGTAAAATGGAAGGTGCAGATCATTATTTTGCCATATACTTCCCCTGGTGATGGATACATTTCTGCCAATGGATGACCAGTTTCTTGATACTGCCACTGTAGAAGGTTTCACTTTGACGGTGAAACCATAGCCTCACTTCTGTTTGCACTACATCATCAGAATCAAACCGATGCCTTCTCAGGTGTTCCTTTTGGGAACAGATGAAAATCGAATGGCACAAAGGTTGACTGTATGTAAGATGACCACAACAGTGAAACCAAGACTCAGAATCTGTCTAGTTGTTGTTGCACTTGTGTGCAGACGAGCATTGTTTTGCTATAGGTAGGGCTGCTCCATATGCTTCATACTTTAATTTTAAAGCTTTTGCATTACCTTACAGGCATGAATTCCATATATCCCACACTTTGAATCTTCCCAGAAGACTATAAGGATGAGTTTGTCTGCTGATGGCACAGCCTTAAACTTTTTGGCACACATGATCCTTTGTGGCAGAACTCCATTGATGATCTCTTGTTTTTCGGATTGAAGTGATTTACCCAGCTTTTGTCAGACGTGACAATATTGTTTAAGAATCCATTGCCTTCATGTTTGTAGCACAGAAGCATTTGTTGGCTACCTCTTTTGTTTCATTTCAGGAAGGAGCATTTCTGGTATCCATCGCACACAAAGTTTCTGCAATCCCAATTTTGCAATTATTGCCTGTATACACTCCCCTGATATGGTACACACAATTGATAGCGGTCCTGCGTTATGCGACAATTCACTCTAATAAGTTCATTGGCACGAATTTGATGAGTGTCATCAGTTGCAGTACCTGGTCTCCCACTTTGTTGTTTGTCACACAAGCTGAGAGTTTCACCAGGTTGTGACAATACAGGCACAAACAGACCAACGTCACACTGTAGGCTGCTTCTTGCACGTCAGTATCGTGCTGTGTATACCCAGGATTGGCGTTAATGCTAAATTCAGCATAAATTACGCTAATACTTATCAGGTGGATGCCATTTTGAAATTTTTAAGCGTCCCGGAAGACGCTAAATTTATTTCGTGTACTTCTTGTCTGGTCAAGTTAGATTGTAAAATTCCCTATAATTGGTGTGAATTTTAACAGTTAATTGGGTTTAAAAATGAGTTTTTGTACAAATTCACTTTATGTAACTTTGCATAAATTTATCTGTAAATAAAATATAACAATAAATTCATTTCATAACTATATTTTTTGTTTTGTTAATTTTTTTTTTTTAATAGAAGATGCTAAATAAATAAGAGAGGGCTCAATAATTGAAATACATCGGGTCCCTGGGACTCAATAATTATTCTTCCTAAAGCAAACTTTGTACGCCACCATGTTTCTGGCTATAATTCAGAGCTCTCTAGCGTCAATAAAGCCAGAAAGTTAACTGAGTAGAATGTGTGATAGCTGGTGCTCCGAACTGTATCAGTAACACTAAAAATTGGAAGGCGTTACTTTCCAGCATGCCCTCATAAATAGGTCAAATTGTATAGAGGTCAAGTCCACTCTTGTACATCTTCAGGTATTAAATACAATCAGTGAACTTCAACTAGAGGAGTAACTGAAAAAAAACACCTGATATGTACATATATTAAGGACTCACACCCAAACAAGTTTGAAAACGTGCCAACCAGTTTGCAAGTTTTATCAATGCATAGATGCTGTCTAGCTGGATGGCATCAAATGGCTGGGTTAAGATTGGTTCACAGCATTCATGAAGAGACACTGACATTTGTCCATTTCGCACATCAGGACCAATCAGCATTGCGTATGCTTCCGGTTTTAATCAAATAGCTGTTGCTGCTTTTTTCGATAACCTAGCAAAAGCATATTAGTGAATAAAACCAGAATGTACAGATATTTGGAGTGAGGAAGAAACTGGTGTTTTTACTCTTCAACGGCCAGATCATGTGGTGGCTCAATGTGGATTTAAGCAGATAGGAAAATTAAAATCTACTGAAAGATGTTCATCTTGTGTGTGTTGTTTCAGGCATTAGAAGTAGTAAATGGTGAAAATTAGAAAATTAGAAATAGTCTTCCACCATTTTTTAAATTTTCCCATGGGTAAATATTTTTTGCATTGTGCGCTGCCAGGAAGTGGCAGGATAGCTAGGCATTCTGGTTGGATGAAGAAAGAACACCAAATCTACAAGAGATCATCTGGTGCTTCTTTTATTTGACAACCACAATTCGCGTTTGTCCATAACAGCTCTGGATTACCCGAAAGAAAACTGTGTGATTGTCCTGTCATTTCCTCCCAACTGCAATCACAAACTAGAATTCTTAGATCTATCTTTTACAGCCACTAAAAAAAAATACATGATTAATCTGGGGAAGCATCTTATAATTTATGATATCCCTGAACTTGTGAAGACATTACAGTAGGATTTAAAGTTTCAAGGATATATCCATTTAGTCAGGTTATTTTCCCAGATAGTGAATTTGCTTATGGCTGTTCTGCTGATTGTCATGTATGCCTAGCATCATATACCGTTGATGCAAATTCAAATACTACCACTGAAATAGCAAATTCTGTGCAGGACAGTGTCGCTGCAACTTCAAGTGCCTCTCTTAAGACAGAAATCCAGAAGAGAGTCACTCCTGAAGACATTTGTCCTCTTCCAAAAGCAATCCCCGAACAACATGCAAGAATGCTTGGAGATGGTTGTCTGCTACAAGTATATTGAGTGAGACTGTCCTGTCAGGATGGCCCTGGTTGAGAAAAAAATCACAGGCAAAGAATTAAAATAACAAATCTGGTTTAAAAAGACATCTCTTCAACCAAGATATCAGGAAAACAAAAAAAAAAAAAAAAAGAAGTAAAAACAGTGGTTCAAAAGAATCAGATAAAAAACAAACTTTCTCCCTCATTTGTATGGAGCAGTATTTCAACAGTGCAGCTAAAGAATGATGATTCAGTGCATGTCATGTAAGATGTAGTTTCATGAAAAGTATACAGATGGGTCATCTTTTTTACAGGGAGATCCAAAAGTCAGTTCACCCAAAAATATAGATATAAAATGAAAGCCATTAAACATATCAACATACATCAAATTTGCAGTGGATATTCTTTAATCAATATGACACTGATTGAGCCTGCAATAAATGTTCAAAGTGGTCCCCATTCTTGTGCTTGCACAAATGAATGTGACAGCACATATTCTTGAAAATGGGTTGCACCACTGTTAATGCAGAACGTTGCAACACATTCGAACAATTTGTAGAGCAGTTAGATTATATTGAATGCAGACAATGTCATTATCAGTAGAACAGAGCTACAGCTCACACAGCCCTAATCTCAGTGGAATGAGTGCAATCTGTTTTTGAGGATAGAGTAATTTTGGCCATCTTGCTCACCAGACCTGACTTCCCCAGATTATTTCTTATGGGGCTATTTAAAAGGTCGGGTGTATGCCAACCACCCGCACAAATTAAATGAGCTGAAAGCAAGCATTCGCTCGGAAATCCATGCCATTCCAGAAGATATTGATTAAAGAATATCTACTGGAAATTTGACATTGATATGTTTAATGGTTTTCATTTCATATATAAATATCTTTGGGTGAACTGATTTTTGGATCACCTTGTATATGTTATAACTTTCATTCAGATTAAAAATTAAGAATTCTACACTTACTTAATCTAATAAAAAGAGAAATGTAATCCTATTTTGTTCTTTTAATATCAAATATTTTCATTAAATATAAATAAAAACAGGTATGCCAACATGCCCCTTACCTTGTGCCAAATTACCCCATAACCTGGGTAAGTTGGCACATTTTTCTTCTAAATTTTAACAATAATATTATTGATTAATAATGTTGAAAAAATGTAAAAGAATATATTTAATAGAGAAATACATCTTGTAAAAAATTGCCGCCATTAATGATCATTAAAACCTAAATAAACTAGATAAAAAATAAAAGTGTGCCTACTGGCTCCGGTCTCCCCTACCGCCAAGCAAAATGCATCTACAGGGATAATAAATAATCCAAACATGTGTTTTGATGCTTATTATTAAACCTATTATTGTATAAATTATTGATGTCATTCTTATCTTGTTTTGTAACTGTTTTGCCTGTGATATGGTCTAACACTGAAATACGTCAGCATTAATATAGTTTATTATATCGCTTATCTTGGACTTGTTTCTTTATATAGTCGAACACTGTTATTACAAAATCGGGTAACATGAAATTCTACTTAAGATGAAATTTTCTGTCATCATATATGCTATTTCTGTATAAAATGAGTCTTTAATATGAATTTTTTTTTTAATCAAATTCTGGGTAATAGGAAAAATATGAAAAAATTCATTTCAAGAAAGTTGCATTATATGGGATGTTTATTGTAAAAAAAAATATTTTGGGTTCTTATGCTGCGAATTCTGATTTTAGTGTAAAAAACAATAAAGCATGTGGAATTAAATTACTATGAATTCTGTAAATAAACAACGAAGCACATGAGATTCGAGAACTGTGATTTCTGATTGGTTTTCAGCGTTTATACAAACAGTGCATTCACATGCATTGATCAAAATTTGCACTATTCACAAAACCGATACTGCATTTTTATTTCACTGTTGTTAGTATTTTCATTTCTTTAATTTCATTTCATTATCGATTTGGCTATATCACAGAAGAGGAAATGCAATGATCTTATGCTGAATAAGGAAGAGGCTTTAATAACATGGTTTAAGCAAATAAGCTTTCATTTAATTGTTTTTCAACTAGCAGACAAATGGAGCATCTTAGACACGATAGTGAATGTTGCTGAAACAAGGCACATGCTCCCAACAAGTGTCATCACAGATTGCTTTAGGAAGGCATCATCCACCAAATCATTTCAGTTTCTTTAGTTCTGTGAACAGTGCTATTATAAAAAATTATATTTGTTCATGTTAACAAATATCAATAACCAAGCATTTTTCTGAAATAAATGAACGATGAAAATTTTTAACAACCTGGTCTCGGACTTAATTCATAACACTCCACCGCCAAGATTTCCTTTCAGTTCTGGATAAAACGAAACCTGGATAATACAATAAAAGTTTTGGTCCTCCAGATTTTGTAATAACAGGGTTTGACTGTATTCTTTTATTATTGGTAATTAGACTTTAGTACACACTTTGAATAATTGATGTTGTAAATGGGCAATTGAAAATTAAAGATTTATTTAATTCTTAATTTTTCATGTCAAAGAAGGTATCGTTTTCAAAAGGAATACAATGTACTGCATAATAGCTGTTTTATTCCAGGTTTCAGAAACTTCTACTTTTTTCAATTACTGATTTCCGTTAGTCGAACTTTGAAAATTTCCAAATTTGAATTTCGGACATTTTCTAGGGGTAACGAGCCCATGATCAAAGATACAAAGGAGACCCAAAAAAAAACTCTTTTTGGCTTTGAGGAGCTCTTCCTAATCATAGTTCAGTACTCTATGGTAGATGGCTGTAGTTGCACCTCTCATGAATCACTAGCCAGATGGGTGCTGCTGTGGAAGGTTATACATGTTTCGTGTTATGATTTCTTTCAAATGTTGTAAGGCTCCTCTTTCAAAATCATTATGTCTGATCGTACCAAACTGTGAATTTGCTTGAGAATTTGTTTCCATCTCAGGAAAATTGTTTTTAAGGAGGAAGCACTTAGCCGTACACACATTTTTGAATGTTTCTCATGGTTCAAAGCAGGAGAAATGGGCATTGAAGACCATCATCATTCTGGGCACTTTTTTGACAAGTTGCACCGATAAGAAGGTTGAAAAAATTCAACAGAAAAATTCAACGAGTATCATCCGTACACAATTGACAAGATCTCAGAAGTTACACATGTGAGTTGGAGCTTTTGTCAGCAGATTTTGATGGTGGATTTTAATATGAGATGTATTGCTCCAGAGTTTTCCAGTACACTCAGCTTTCTCTGTGATCTGTATATGGCCTCAGGGATGGATTGTCGTTCCCCACCCACCCTACTCACCAGATGTAGATTTTCTTCTTATTTCTGACTATGAAATAAACATTGAAAGAGATTTGATGCCATGGAGGAGGTGAACAGAGCTTCACAGGACTACTCAACAGCATTTCCGCTTCAGCAGTTCCAGAGATGTTTAATGCTGTGGAAAAATTGATTAGACCGATGTATTGCCAGTAATGGAAAATAGTTTGAAGGAGATTAACGGCCGGTTGCAACAACGTCAGTTAAAACGACCCTAACTTTCGGTTAGTTAACGATCGGTTAAGTCCTTTAACCGGGAAATGTTGCACCAAGTCTAGTTAAGTCTCAGTTAGCTAACTGGATGGAATTTGAGTAATGAGGAGTGTGATTGGTTCGTTTTGCTTCAATTAAGCTTCCGGTCAACATGGCTGATTGTTTTCAATTAGCTATTTGATAACTACATTATCCAAATAGGGTATCAATTTAGCTGTTTGATTATTAATTTATCCAAATTGCTGTTTCAAAATTAGCTTATCCAACTAGTTATCCAATTAACATATCCATTTAACTTTTCCAATTAGCTCTTTGATAATATTAACTTATCCGTTTAGCTGTTCGATAATTAGCATATCCAAATAGCTGTTTGATAATTAGCTTATCGTAATTGCTATTGAAATCGCTTATCCATTTAGCTTATCCAATTAGCTTATTCATTTAGCTTATCCCATTAGCTATCCAAACAGCTTATCCAAAGAGCTTATCCAAATAGCTGTTTGATAATTAGCTTATCCAAATTGCTATTCAAATCGCTTATCCATTTGGCTTATCCAATTAGCTTATCCAAATCGCTTATCTAAAAAGCTTATCCAATTAGCTTATCCAAATACTTGTTTGATAATTAGCTTACCCAAATAGCTTATCCAATTAGCTTATCCATTTAGCCTATCCAATTAGCTTATCCATTTAGCCTATCCAATTAGCTTATCCATTTAACATATCCAATTAGCTTATCCAAATAGCTTATCCGTTTAGCTTATCGAATTAGCTTATCCAAATACTTGTTTGATAATTAGCTTATCCAAATAGCTTATCCAATTAGCTTATCCATTTAGCCTATCCAATTAGCTTATCCATTTAACATATCCAATTAGCTTATCCAAATAGCTTATCCGTTTAGCTTATCCAATTAGCTTATCCAAATAGTTGTTTGATAATTAGCTTATCCAAATAGCTTATCCACTTAGCTATTCAAATGGCTTTCCAATTAACTTATCCAAATAGCTTATCCATTTAGTTTATCCAAATAATTTGTACAATTAGCTTATCCATTTATCTGTTTGATAATTAGTTTAAAATCTATTTCTGTTTGGGAATGCCATTTTGCTTCGCTAACCATGGACTTAAACCGTGGTCATCGAGCGTTTAAGTTAAACTGCCACTTAACGTCTGGTTAAGCCCTAAACTCTCTTGATGCAACGCAAAAAATTTTAAACGGGACTATAACGAAGAGTTAGTTTTAACTCATGTTGTTGCAACCGGCCGTATGTGTTTTTTGTATAAAATGTAAATAAATCTCTGTTTTAAAAGAAAATCTTTTTATTTTTGGATCCCCCCTTCATATTCTTCTCTACATACGAGTTAGAATAATAAATAACAATATATTTTCGTTCACATGTTTAGGAATATTTACAAGGATTTAGTGATTCAATAATGGCCAAAAAGGAGCCTGTATATCCTGTGGGTTTGTTTTATGTTGGACCAGCTGGTGATGAACAAGCATCGATCCTTCCTGTTGCTGACGAAAATGATGTAAAAGGAGTTGTTGTTCCTGATCAAACAATCCCTGAAGAACTAAGATTTAAACATGATAATAGCAACACCATACGAATAAAATCATCCTCTTCTCCAGAAGGTATGTTTCATATTTTTAATGAATTTTGCGTAGATATGTACAAAATTCGAACCACATTGTTATGATCATTTTCTACTTTGCAATCAGCAGCATGTAGATAATAAAAAAAGGCATTTGTGTGAGCTTGTTTGGTGGATATATGAGATGAGATATCTGTACTCTGTGCGCATGCTGACTGTTGTTGACTTGGTGTAATGAGCGATTTATCAGCTCTGCAAAAGGTTATGATCATTGACAGCTCTCTTTATCTTATTGACTATCAATGGAAATAGCATTTCCGAAACTGCGAAGTTTGTGAACTGTTTGCATGCTGTTGTGATTAAAATCTATTATGATTGGATAAATTGCATGGAAACTGTAGAGTAGCAGTTGAACAACTCACTGTCCAAATCAGAGGCGATCAATTAATGAGACATGGCATTTCATGTTTTCCCACAGCAAACTTGTTATATTAATTGCGGTCACGCCACCTGGAGTTGTCAACTGCAACTCTAGGGACACTTCATGAATGACGTCACACAGATGAGAATTAAATGACGTCATTCCAAGTAAACGTGCT